>WWET01004781.1:39064-50850 GCA_011038615.1 Limnodynastes dumerilii | reverse complement strand
TAGCATGCGCCCTCCAGTTCAGTCAGGTGATTTACGCACCTTGCGTGCGTAAATCACCTGACGATCTTAAATCTGGATCCGGTCCCTGGTCCCTAATGTAGTACGCCCAAATTAACTTCAGTTCCAAAGGGAGAACTAAAGCTTCAGACCCATAAGGAGTAAATACTGATTGGCTTGTTATACCCTCCAGTATTAATTAATGTCTGCCTACAAAAATAAATTTTTTATCATTTCTACACTAAGTGTAACACTAGGTATGATATTTAGTGTAGCAACTCACAAATTGACATGATAAGGATCGCTTTGGTAAGTTAAGGATCGCTTTGGTAAGTTAAATACTGCATGTTTTTAGTAAAAAATGAGACAAGGAAAGCATGGAGCAAACACTGACGCGCGTTTCACATTACATGCTTAGTCAAGACTCAGCTGACAGATCTTATAAGGAGTAGAGGCGGGCATAGAAGTGTGGCTCGACCAATCATCATTCAGTTAGAAGATTTGCCCTCCGATCTGGCCGGTCTATGGGTGACATGCGGCTGACAGGCATAGTAGCCAATCAAAAGTGAGAAATCTCCACTGGATTTTTTTTAGCAAAGCTCGAGTGTGAAATTTTAATTAATAGACATCTGTAAAAGAAAAAAAACAACCCTTTTGTTGCTAATGTATTTAAATTGGAGTCCAGATTATAATATAGATTTTATTAGTTTTTCTTTTTAATTTTTGGATGTTAACCTTTCTATTAAGCGATAGTTGTGCTACTTATTTAATACATTTACACCAAGTTATTTACATGATTTAATAAAGTTAAAGAAAAACTTACCCATATGATAAACTTATTATTATCTTTTAGTATTTGTAAATAATAGTATCCATATAATATATTTACTTATGCGTGGTGTCCTAATCTTAATCTATCTATTGTCTTTATATATACATTTTTCCATGTAAAAAATTATATATATTTAGAATGTTACATTTATAAACTATTAGTATTCAGATTATAGTGCTTAATATTATGTGTTAAGCTTACAAATGTATTTAGAGTAATCACAATGTCGATTTTTTTTATATTTTTATATATATATATATATTTATTATAATTATTACAACTATAATAGAATTTAGTATATTAATAATCATATCTAATATCTAAATATTGTGCAATTCTTTTTCTTTTTATAGGATATTTTATCCTTATAAATGAATAAACAGTAATTGGTAATTATTTAAGTGTTGGTGTCTTATATAACTTAATTGATTAAATAAAACTGAAAAATAAATTGGTATGTGCTAAAATACGCTGTGGTGTGAAATGTATTGAATGGGAGTATATAAATATATGTTTAGTCTTGATGAATTAGTAGTGATAATAGTGTAAAGACCACACCCAAATGGAAAATGGTGGTATAAATTAATTAGAATAGTGAAAAACAAATATTTGCTAAACAAAATTAAAATTCAAATTAATGTGCAAAATAATAAAGTTTAAGGGTATATTCTATCAATATAGTTGAGAACTTTATCTAGAAAACTAAAATGGAATATTGTAAAGGAGGTTGTTAAGATGAATGAAAACTAGACAAAATATCATACATCTTCTATATAACTGTTATTTTCGCTGAGACCCCTTGGGTTAACGGAACCCATCAAAAATATCCACCTGGTTTCTCTTTTGCCAGTTCTTTCATAATATCTCCTCCTCTAATTCCTAAATGAACTTTATCCATAATATAGGCTTTTAGTAGAAATGGATTGTTTTTGTGGTGTAAAAGAAAATGTATGGCCACTACTGTAAGTTGTTTGTTGTTGGTCTTGTCTTGGGGTATTTTTGATGTTGCCCACGTGTTCCAACAATCTTCTTTTGAAAGGCTGGCTGGTCATGCCAATATATTTAAATTCACAAGGACACGTTAGACAATATACTACATTTTCCGTGTCACAGATTCATTGATGTTCTAAATTTGGTTAAATTTATTTTTAAAATGCTTAGTGTTCATTTATACACACTCTTTGCATTGACCACAATTTCTGGAACCAGGAAAACAGCTTATTGCTTTATGATGTCTCACAAAATGACTATGGATGAGAAGATCTCCCAGATTTTTTGCTCTTCTCCAGCAAAATTGAATTTTATCTTTCAGAATCAAATTCAAATCAGGATTACATTTAAGTATATTAAGATCTTTCTGGAAGATATTGTTAATAGTTTCAAATTGTGGACAGAAAGTGCCAATCATCCTGATTTAATTTTCAGGTTCTTACTTGATTATTAGTACATATTATTGTAATAGATTGGTTCTGTTGGGTTTTTTTTGCCTTTTGATAAGCAGCCTTTTTCTTATGAAAGTCTTAATTTTGATTCTTCTGATCTAGAGAGGAAAGTTTCAACTGAGGAATAGTTCCACCTCACTCTCAGATAATCCCCTTAAGGTATCCCTTTCAGTACTGGAGGAAAATGTGCACTAATACAGTGTAATACAGAATTGGTTGCTGTTTTTCTACGGAATTCATTAAAATGTTATTTTTGGAGGCAGACATTACTAAATACAGGAGGATATAACAAGCTAATTAGTATTTACTCTATAGGGGGCTGAAGCTTTCGTCTTCCCTTTGGAATTGAAGTTAATTTGAGCCTACTACATTTGGTACCAGATTTTAATCTATCCCATTGATAGTTTGGCTTAAGTATCTTAATATATTTTAGCTAATAATACTAAATACTATATTTATCAATATATATAAATTGAGACATCGATGTTCTTTATTAAATGGTGAATATCTAATCTAAAAAGTTACAATCTTTTATAGTAGCTTACTATATTGTATTTGGATTTAATTAATATAATACTGCATCTCTATATAAGAGAAGGCTTATAATTTAGGGAACTGGAACAGTTTATTTTAAATCACTTTTCTGTTCTTTATACAATTTCTATTAAAACATTTTTTTATATTTCGCAGTCAATTCTTCTATATTTTTTAATCAATTTGAATAAAAACTAATGATTTAATATTTTTTAAAAAGGGTAAATTTTTGAACAATATGTATATATTATCACAACACCTTAGGCGCAAAAATCCTCCTCAGTTGCAGCCTACCACAAAACCTTATACGTACCACACCGTATATTAATAAAAGTCAAATATTCAATATACAGATTTTTTTGGTTTGGCACACAGAGCTTTACAATCTATAAAATAACACCTATATGAATCAATAGAGGAACACCTGTATACACTCTTCAAAATGATAATCTTAGCGATGAGGGTCCAAAAATTAAACACTCAGCAGTCTCTCAATCCAAGGTCACTTAAAATTGAAAGAAATGTGGAATATAAAAGATATCATAGTTTAGAAGTCCTATATGGGTTCAGTCACAGATCTCCCAATCCTTGCTCCCGTTTAGATTTAGGAGCTTCTAACCATACACCAGTTCTGTTCTTATATCTTCCTCAAGCTGACTGCTGACGGGGAAACTTGATTTAAAAAATAAAGAAGGAAGAGATGCCTTTTCTGCTTCTAATTGGAATATCAGGCAGCACTTGTTCTCGTTTGGATATGTGGAAAAAACAAAAGAACGCTCCAAATGTGTAAAATAAGATTTAGCAAATTTATTCAAAATAATAAAACAGTAAAACCGGTAGTTTAATTAAACGTGTACAAAAATAAAATATTCTAAATACATAAATAAATAAGTAAATAACTTAACACTCCCCGAAGGGGAGCCCTGTACCGGACTTTGGCCACTCGGGATGCACTAGATCTAATACCCGGGATTTAAATGCCAACGACTGGATGCCGTGGGAGCTGCAACCACCGCCTGCTTGTAATCCACCGTTATTATTTGATAACGGCAGTACCACTAAAAATTAATGACTCTATATAAGTAGCAAATACGTTGAATTATAGTAAGTTTCTTTTTGAGCTAGTGCAGGATAATAGCTCTTTAGTCGAAAAATTCATAAAATCAGCTAGAATCATGTAATTTGTTTGTTGTTTTGCTCCCAGAGTATTATTAAAATCAGTAGCATGTATTGCCATGTATTTTCAGTCATCTCCAGTCAATCTTGACCACCTCACAATATTATTTGCAATAGTTAAGGTTAAAGGCTGCAGGAGGCCAAAAATATTGATGGCCATATAAAGCTATTCAAAAATCTGGCTAAGACCTAGGGCCAGATTTACTAAGCTGCAAGTTTGGAAAAGTGGAGATGTTGCCCTTAGCAACTATTCAGATTTTAGCTGACATTCTCTAATATGTAATAGGAAAGTGAAAGCTAGAATCTGAATGGTTGCTATGGGCAACATCTCCACTTTGCCAAACCCGCAGCTTAGTAAATCTGGCCCCTAGTCTAATATATGTTCTCATCTAGTTAGTAGATCATGAATGGCTTAAAGCTGTGTGTGCCCTGCCCTGCCAAAATGTAACAAGATGCAAAAATAGACAATACAGGCCAGGGGCTCTCAAACCCTGAAAACAAGTGCCCCTAACAGTGCATGTTTTCCAGGTCTCCTTGCTAGATAACAGGGTGTTTTGGTGGTACCCCTGTGTTTTGGGCTGCTTTTAGTTTTTAGTTCAGAGGAGCGCCATCTTATCCACCATTTCTTGTTTCCTTAGATAACAGGTGTGTTCATTACTGACATATGTGAAAAGATCCACATGTGGTACTGGAAAACATTCATGAGTGAGAGCTGCAAAAGCAGGAGGGAGTCTAAACTCCCTAGTTGTAGTAGCGCAGGCGCTCAATCTAACTGAAATACAGTATGTAAATAAGGAGTGCTTCAATCTGGCAAGAAGATTTATTCATTCATGCAACAAATAAATAAAAACATTGTTAAAACAAATTTGATTAAAAATAAACAAACAAACAAACAAGTGTCTGCAGCCACTTGGTTTGAAACTATTAAAAATAGTATCAAACTATACCCTTGATCCTTGTGTGAAAAAAATGCAAAAAATAAATATGACCTTTTAAAAAAGTCAGACTCACAATGTTCAAGGCAGTATCGTGTGGAAATATAATTAGTATATAAGGCACTCCATCCAAATGAATTATCTTTAGCACCTTCAATTCTTAGTGCATATAATAGACATGTTCCATAGAGTCACCACACATTATTCACCGGATTGTTGGATTATAACGTGAGTAATTACTTAATTGAAGTGAAGTTTTCTTTGGAGTATAACTGTCTATAGAGATTATTCACCGCTTAGCACCCTTGATATGTGCAAATGGGGGTAATGTCCAAAAAATAGAAACATAGAAAGTGACGGCAGATAAGAGCCACATGACCCATCTAGTCTGCCCATTTGTTTATTCAAACCTATACTGACCCTAGACCCTATTTACCCTCAATTTGGTTTACAATTTATGATACCCTTATATTTATCCCAAGCATGTTTAAACTGTTCTACTGTATTGGCCTCAACCACCTCAGATGGGAGAATATTCCATCTATCTATCACCCTTTCAGTGAAGTACTTTTTCCACACATTTCCTTTGAATCTACCACCCTCCAGTTTATATCCATGCCCTCGTGTTCTATTACACATTTTCAATGTAATATACGTTCCTCCATTACTTGAGGCTCCAAGTCACAGAAATTGCATAGATGTAATCAGGTTACTCACGGTCTGAAGTAGCTGTCTGCTAAAAGGCTAAAAGGCACGTGGTCTTCTGTGTACACTCGTTCCTTTGGTTGGTAATTTGTCCCGGGCATTGCATTCAGTCCACATTAGCAGGTGAAACAAGTGGAAGAGAGGCTTCTTGCAACGCGTTTTGTCGCTAGAATAGCGACTTTATCAAGCAATAGTACACAAGTAATTGTGGGTTCATCTTATATACCCTACTAACAGCTGACTAATTAAAATTAACGCATGCCATACAGATGTATTATTAGCAACGATCAAGATCAATCAAAAATCTATTATTAATAACTATAAAATAAAATCTAAATCAATTCATTACAGTTGTCGGTGTATCATCCGCTTGCAAAAATATTTCTATGCATACACACATGTACGTACACACATACATATACATATGCATACATAAGTATATACACATAAGCATTGGGAGAAATAGAATATTTCTTATATATCAGGACATAGTATCTTGTACATATAATAGTAAAACAACAACAACAGCATGAAGAGCAAAAGAATTATAGAATTTGCTAAACTGTTTATCCTGCAATAAAGCCTAAGAAGCATAACATAGTTATTATTACTTACGGTAGTGTTTTTTTATTTCTTCTTACACACTTGATAAATTGATAAATTCAATAAAAATCATTAAATATTAAAAACCGCATGTCCTCCTGGCCCAGTGGGCAGTGTACACACATTCTGTAGGCATTGGAAAAAAAAACCCTCCATTAGTAACCACACCTTGTACGTTCGCAAATTAGAATAAACGCACGCTAAATGCGGGCAATAAAAACACGCCTATGACTCATCAAACATCCTTTGAAACATTTGAACACAGATTGCCACAGACATGGGACCCAAGGGCAAAGCCAGAAATCCCAATTTCACACCACAAGAGGTTATTCATCTCGGACCGGATCCAGATTTAAGATCGTCAGGTGATTTACGCACACAAGGTGCGTAAATCACCTGACTGAACTAGAGGGCGCATGCACCCTCCAGATGTTACGGTAGGATTGTTCTGTCTGAGCCCATTTGCGTGCAAATGGGCTGTGCTTCCCTTCCGCCCACTAAAGCAGGCAGGGGGAAGCATGTTAAGTGAACAGTGTGGGAGGGGGCTCCCACACTGTAGCGGATTAGCGGTCGTACGGACCGCTGATCCGCCCGTTGCATTTAAGGCAGGCTTATGGCAGCATAAGCCCTGTTACCTTACCAGTATCTCACCTGCATCAGTCTGTTACCTTACCAGTATCTTGTCTGCATATATCTGTTATCTTACCAGTATCTCACCTGCATCAGTTTGTTACCATTACCTGTATCTTGCCTACATTACTCCGTTACCTTGCTCATTGTATATAGTGATTCTCTGTCTTTCTGTACTGTTCTGCTTTGTTACCTTATTATCTGCAATAAACCTTTATCTTTGATACTGTATCTGCAATCTTTGTACCAAGCCTCAGGTATCCATAACCGCAAAACCCTGATTGCAAGACAAGAACTTTAAAAAATATAAAGAAAAGGTAATGTAAAAACAAACAACATAGTGTTCTAACATATTACATGTCTAATCCTACAAATACATCTAAATATTTTAGCAGATTTTTTATTAATTTTGAAAAATGCTATCCTAAAGCCATGCCACAATCTAATGACATATATTTTAAGGTTTTGAATGCTCTTTCTGTGTTAAATATGGTATATTAATTACAAATAGTTTTTGAAAATGCCTGTTGTTTATGTTAATTAATTAATTAACCAATAATGTTTACATGTAATGTAATGTTAATGAAACATATTTTTCTTTTTCTCATACAAAACAGATGGTCCAATCTAAAACAGGCCATAAAGATAAAATTAGCAGAGAAAACAAAACATGAACGAACAACAGGGGCAGGGCCATTACCTGATTCACTACAACTTACAAATGTAGAAAAATTGGCCTTGAGAATTGTAAGCCAGGCAGAGGTGGAAGGTGTAGGAGATATGGACACGATGTATGGTCCGCCACCAAGATTACTGAGACCTGTGGTGGAAGAAGAACATTCAGACTCACCAGGTAATGTAATATTTTTTAACTCTTTCTGTTAATTATTTATGCAAAAGTGTTTGTGAATTGCCTAAATATGATTATAATTTATTTAGTTTTCTAAACTATATTGTTTTTTGGTAAACATTTTAAAATAAAAAGGATAACTTTACATTCTTACCACACACAGACCCTCTTGAAATGGAGCCCAATGTGATACCATACAGCTCTTCATTATCGGATTTGGATCCACAGGAGGACACAGCACCAACAAACGAAGCTGAAGCTGTGGACCAAACAACCAGCAATATTACAATGTCTGCTCCAACAGCTCTAGAACAACGTTACGCTACAATGAAATCAATAGAGAAAAAATTAGATAGAAATGATGAAGCAACAAAAGAACAAATTAACATTCAGAAAGAAAGAAATTAACAACTAAACAATTTCTTTGTTGAAATCATTCAACAAACTAAAAGACTGGAGACAACATTAAACCAGTATGTTACACAAAGTATCAGCTACATGCAGTGGGCAATGCAAAAAACTGACCCATCACAGGAGGCTGTGGCATCCACTTCAGGGAAACAAATTCAGCAAAAACAACAACCATCTATAGAAGAACTTGCAACAAAAGATTCTTTCTCACTTACCACTCCAGCTAAAAGGGTATTAACTCGTTCCAGCACAGCACCACGGACATCAGGTGAACAAACAGTCCCTCCACTTAAAAAAACAAAAAAAAACTGAAAGTGGCAATTAAGGCAACTAAAGGAGGTAAAAATCTCTTTCAAAAAAATAAAAGAACTCACATGTAATCATGTATTGAAAAATGTATGCAATAATTAATCCAATATATTTTTTATTGTTGTTTTGGTTTGGTGTGTGGTGGCAAATATTTTTGAAAAAGTTTAATGATTGACAGGCGAATTCAATGTTGATCTGTACATGTGTTTCCAAACTAAATATGTATTCAGAAACATATAAAGGTCTTGTTTAAATTTGTCAAAATATGTGTACCATTTGAGTTGTAAAAATGTTTTATGACCTTAGAATGTTTGAGTACCATTGACATATGAATTAAGGTTTAATCTAAAATCATTTGAAAGAAAATTTACTAAAAAGTGCATACAAAAAACATGTATCCATGAAGTCATATTGTACACACCTTAAAAATATGTCCGAATTACATGGTACCGGAACTCTGATCCAGACTGGAAAGAGGCTATGGTACGCAGTTGATGTTCCGGCAGAGGGTCTACATCTGCGTCACAATCTCAGAAGGTATCCCATGTCTCACCGCAATGTTGTGAAAATTACAACACAGAACAACGATCTCACATACCTTGCTTGGCGCATACATAAGGGCTCCCCCAGACCGGTCCAGACAGCGAAAACCTAGATTTTAACAGGCCAAATGTTCCTACAATGACCTGCCTGGTGGCCATATGGGTGGCATTGTACGCAATCTCGCGCTCTGTGCTGGGGTTCAACATGGGCATCAGGAGAAAGGGCCTCTGAGGATACGCACTGCCACCTTTGAGAAATGGATGTTAAAAAACCCATTAACATACTATCAGACAAACAGGGCACAACAGTCAAAACATTAAAGTCCATTTTACATACCTAAGAGTAACGCATCACTACCGCCATTAGCATGCCTCTCCTCAAATCTTGCCATATCGTGGATTGCCGCATCACAAAGGCATCACGGCTGCTGCCAGGATACTTGGCAACCACGTCACGAATAAGGAGGGATGAGTCACATGCCATTTGGACATTAATGGAGTGGAAACTCCTTCTATTTAAAAAAACAGAAGAGTTTCCACCCCTTGGGACCAATGCTATATGTGTCCCATCCACAGCCCCTATTACATGTGGGAAACCAGCAATGGTGGAAAATTGCTGTTTAATCTCCACAAGGGCTGCCTCATTCAATGGCATATGAATGAATTGGGCCATGCGCAACAGAAATAAACACAAAACCGTGTCCAGGGCACGGCTGAAAGATGACTGGTACACTCCTGTTGCGCAACCCATGACTCATTGGAAGGAGCCAGATGCACAAAATTGTAACATCGCCAGGAGTTTTGTAAGCGGTAAAATTGCTGCACGTGACATGACATTAGAAGTCAAGTCACTCTGCACAAGTGCAAGAGTCTCCATGATGATATACGGTGTAAAGCGATATAAGCGCCTGACCTCATCATCAGTCATGTTAAAGAGGCTGACACATGGCCTATAGATGCACTCACGAGTCCTCAGGTGATGAAAAGGACGCAGAGGATGTTCCCTCCTCCGTAGCTGGTCCTCTTCCACAGCCGGAATGCCCATCTCAGCTGCCAGATACTAATAAAAAAGTAAAGTTGCATAAATTAAATGTGAGCAATTACAATTTAAAATAAGGTATTGTAGCATTATTAATAACATCAAGCATTAAATGTTTTAATTGAAATATACAAAAACATTGAGCACTGCAGCAGTGAAGGTTAATACACACACACACACACACACACTAATGATAATTAAAAAAAAACAACATCTTAATCAGTAAACTTACACCAACAAGTTCATCATAACGTTCCATCTGCCACCAAAAAATAAATAAATAAACTCACAGATATTTATATATGTGCATATCCTCATTACAAATAAAACATGTGCAGGGGAAAACAAAAAAACAAAAATAAGATTAAAATATAATAAATTATAAATAAATCATGACAATGATTTATATAGTAAAACAAATGTCTTACTTACCTTCCAAGAAGACAACGCTCTAAAAGACACAAATCACAAAATGCACCAAAGTTTTACCCAATGGGCCAGATCCCGAACAACGCTTGTGAGCGAATTTACGCGTGGCAGAGACGTAAAATCGCCTTTTGGTAAGTACTGCACATGCGCATCATAGAAAATACGCTCCGTAACATAGCGTAATTGTGAACGTATGGGCCATTCACGTATGTGTCACGTAAATCCTTACGTGTGGGCGTGCCAATTTTACGTGAGTCCAAAATACGTCTGAAATACGTTAAGTAAGTGGGGGTTTGTATTTAAAGTGTACAGTATGGGCGTGCTTAGCTGCGTAAATTCGTGTTGCCCATACGTACGTGTGCGGATCACTGCAGTTACGTTGGCAAAAGTTAAGGTAGGGTTTGGAAAGCGTATCTTGACAAAATACGTACGTTCAAGGGGTGTGCCTAGGGGAGTGTATAGAACACGCACACGAAAATAGGCTACGCGAATAAATGTACGGCAAACGTAGTTCTGGTTCTACCCCAATGTCTCTATCCAACGACTATTGAAAAACAACACCAATTATTGCTAGCCTCTCCCTACTTATAAAGGAGAGGTACAAAGATTTGTCAACTATGTGCTGCACTTAATTGATTGTGTTTAAACTTTGAACAATGTATGCATGGAACGTCCAACGGCTTATATCCGTATGCACGCTATTTAGTATTCTTGTCATTCCTCTGTAAGCTTACAAAATCCTATTCTAGGTACGTTCTTTTTACATACTGTTTACTATTGCATGAACGTACACGACCGGTCATAAGCAATCACGCCCACTTTGGACATTAGCATAACTGGAAACACCCTCCCGATATGAAAAAAACGCCCCTAGCGTAAATACTACGTATTAATGCTCTTACTGAGGTCTGGATCGATCGTCTGTCTGCACTAAAGCTGGTGCGCATGCGCAGATGAGGAAATCTTGCTAATTTAAGCTTACGACCAGTGTAAACCCGCTTCCAAGCGTAGGTCTGGATCAGGCCCTTAGTGAGAAGGAAAAATTGTTCTAAAAACAGTGCAAGAAAAAATTGAGTGTGTAGTTGTATAACTACACTATACAAAATAAAACTGCTACTACACTAAATTTTAAAGTTTAATAGCTTTTTTTAAAATGTACAGTGTGTACTGCATAGTTCATCTCTTTACTTTTTAAATAAAAAGAGAGCTCTAATAAGGTCTGTTAGTTTCTTATTTAACTGCAGAGCAGGTGATTTATTACACTACCCCTCAAAGCGGTTAGCGATAGATCACTAGATCAGTCCAACTCTCTATCACAGTCAGCACAGCTATAACTGTTCCCTCCACTCTCC
>WWET01004781.1:0-17603 GCA_011038615.1 Limnodynastes dumerilii | reverse complement strand
CCCTTAACGTGATTTGGCCTAAACTGGGCTACATGTATAATGTTTGCTAATAAGTTTCTAAAATACTTTTTGTGGGTTTTTTTTATTTAATTTTTAATGTTAAATTTTAGAATTTTGTTGTAATCTAACTAACTCTGTTATTACTTAATTTCAAACTTGTTTGTATTTATAAACTTACTTTTAACATTTTATTTTTGTTATTAAAAAAAGAAAAGAAATAATAATATATTGTATACCAAATCGTTTTATATACTGGAAAACATGTTAACACATTAAAAACATAAAGGAAAGATGCATAGGCTAGCAAAGAACCATACGTAAATAAACTTAAGAGGGCTTCCTTATCTTTTTCTGTGCATATGTTAGTTTACTCAAGGCACTTCTACTTGTTAATCAGTCCTAACTGATTCACAATTATAATAAGGGGATAAGTAAAGAGATTAGTTATATCACCAAGACACGCATTGCGCATGCCAATCAACTAAAGCTTCACACTGGATACTTACCACGACTGGAGAGAGCGGTAGGTTTTTATAGACACATAAAGCTATTTCATTACATTACAAGGCATTTTAGGTATTGAAACACTGGTCTACTTCTCATAGGTTCATTTGGGCAGGATCTTTTGATATTCTTTGAAGTTCTCCTTCCTTTCATCGCATGTGGGCCCCTGGTTCCCATCTCCTGGCTTTGAATGGGATCAGCAAGATGTTCCTACAGTAATTATGCACTCTGATACCAGAGCATTTGTCTGCATATAGTCATTATTTGGTGATAGATGAAAGGAGAAACAGTAAAAGGATCAGAGAGAATAAGGTTACAATGTACTGATTTGTGTACCTGTTATACAGTATGGGCCTGATTCAGAGATGCGATTGCGAAAAGATCGCAAATATACGCATCTAAGGTTAAGATCTTAGCAGGTTCCAGCCCACTGCATAAAGAGTCACTCCCCTTGCAAACAGCGGTGGATCTTAAACTTACCATTGACTAGACTAGCCCTAACTCTGCGCTGGCAGTTGAGATCTTAAGTGACGTAGTAGCGTATATTTAAGATCCCAAGTGTCAGCCCGCGCCCACTTTCCCTCATTTCCCTGCCTCCCCCCGCCCATTTCCATGCAAATCCTAACCGCTACGTACATGGCGTTGCACTATTACTACGCATGCGCAGTTTTGCGAATTTTCTAAGATCCTAAATATACGCTCCTAAGTGCCGTGGAAATCGTATCTCTGAATCAGGCCCTATGTGACCATACAAGGGGAAACACGCAGCTGCGATCACACACTGTTGCGGTTATGCTCAATTAATCTCAACGCACTGTAATAGATGGTATAAAACCGCAGATTGGTTTCTACAGATTGTTCAAATATAAATGTAATTTGAACACCATAAAACAATGTTACATTAACCTGGACATATAGTGGTTATAAATATTTTCTACACTGTTGTGAAATATCTGGTCTCAAATGAGTGATTTTTAGTCTTTTGTGGTTTAAGGTAACCTGGGACCTTAAACCAAAACCTTTTTTTTTTTTTTTTTTTTTTTTTTTATGTACACAGGGAAAATAATCCATAGTGGACCAATAAATAAAGGTGACTGCAATAACTAATGACTTATTTTCCCTATCTCTGATCACATATAAAAACTATCAGGATTAAATCAGGTAATGAGAGTGGAAGAGACAGAGGGAAGGTGCTGAAGGTATTGTCTATTTTTTAAGCATACACTTTCCACATCTTCTATGTATATTTAGATGTATATTTGATATCACACAAGCAAATATATACTGGACATGAACAAGGGAGATCTTGCTGTAATCTTCATATATCCAGTTCAATAGAAAGTAGGGATTTCATTTTATAAATAAATTCTTTATAATCCCGAATTTTGTGAATAAGGGCCTGATCCAGAGCTACGAAATTTTCGCACGACGGGCGAATGCGAAAGTTCGCTCGTGCGTAATTATGTGACACATTTTGGATCTGGAAATAAAAGTAAGAAGACAATTAACATGAAAAACAAACAGCAAAATATCAGTGGACCTGATCAGAGTGAGTCTTCCACCCATGTTTTATACATAAGCACAGCGGGACACCGGCTCTGCGTATGTGCAAAGCGGAAGAGATGGTCGCAGAGTTGCCCATCTGCCTGTGTTCGCTTCCATGTGCCCTGCGCAGTGGGGTGTTCCACTAGACTTAACTTTGGGGGCAATTTAGTGCTGCTGTGAACGCAGTAAAAGGTTGTAATCCCTGCGTTTACACCTAAGATTTTACACCAGCTCAGAGTCCGGGGTAAGATTAAAACTCAGTCTATTTAGTTGATTTATTGATGGATTCATGATAACATACAGGACAGTAGACCGGATTCACAAAACCGCATTTTTTTTGTTACATGCCTAGATATCCATATTTGGCTACCACGCATGAGTAGTAACTATTTTAGGCTATCTACGTAGCGTTTCATTACGTAGATTGCATGCATGCATTTTTTAAAGACCACATGTATGCAATCTACATAACGAAGCGCTACGTAGATAGCGTAAGATAGTTACTGTGCATGCGTGGTAGCCAAATATGGATAACTAGGCACATCTAGGTAACAAAAAAATGCGATTTTGTGAATCCGGTCCAGTATTGCTGCACATTCAACTCAGGCATTATTTAGAGGACTTTACATGCATCCCTATCCACGTCACACACTATGGTAAATCAGTCCACGTCACACACTATGGTAAATCAGTCCACGTCACACACTATGGTAAATCAGTCCACGTCACACACTATGGTAAATCAGTCCACGTCACACACTATGGTAAATCAGTCCACGTCACACACTATGGTAAATCAGTCCACGTCACACACTATGGTAAATCAGTCCACGTCACACACTATGGTAAATCAGTCCACGTCACACACTATGGTAAATCAGTCCACGTCACACACTATGGTAAATCAGTCCACGTCACACACTATGGTAAATCAGTCCACGTCACACACTATGGTAAATCAGTCCACGTCACACACTATGGTAAATCAGTCCACGTCACACACTATGGTAAATCAGTCCACGTCACACACTATGGTAAATCAGTCCACGTCACACACTATGGTAAATCAGTCCACGTCACACACTATGGTAAATCAGTCCACGTCACACACTATGGTAAATCAGTCCACGTCACACACTATGGTAAATCAGTCCACGTCACACACTATGGTAAATCAGTCCACGTCACACACTATGGTAAATCAGTCCACGTCACACACTATGGTAAATCAGTCCACGTCACACACTATGGTAAATCAGTCCACGTCACACACTATGGTAAATCAGTCCACGTCACACACTATGGTAAATCAGTCCACGTCACACACTATGGTAAATCAGTCCACGTCACACACTATGGTAAATCAGTCCACGTCACACACTATGGTAAATCAGTCCACGTCACACACTATGGTAAATCAGTCCACGTCACACACTATGGTAAATCAGTCCACGTCACACACTATGGTAAATCAGTCCACGTCACACACTATGGTAAATCAGTCCACGTCACACACTATGGTAAATCAGTCCACGTCACACACTATGGTAAATCAGTCCACGTCACACACTATGGTAAATCAGTCCACGTCACACACTATGGTAAATCAGTCCACGTCACACACTATGGTAAATCAGTCCACGTCACACACTATGGTAAATCAGTCCACGTCACACACTATGGTAAATCAGTCCACGTCACACACTATGGTAAATCAGTCCACGTCACACACTATGGTAAATCAGTCCACGTCACACACTATGGTAAATCAGTCCACGTCACACACTATGGTAAATCAGTCCACGTCACACACTATGGTAAATCAGTCCACGTCACACACTATGGTAAATCAGTCCACGTCACACACTATGGTAAATCAGTCCACGTCACACACTATGGTAAATCAGTCCACGTCACACACTATGGTAAATCAGTCCACGTCACACACTATGGTAAATCAGTCCACGTCACACACTATGGTAAATCAGTCCACGTCACACACTATGGTAAATCAGTCCACGTCACACACTATGGTAAATCAGTCCACGTCACACACTATGGTAAATCAGTCCACGTCACACACTATGGTAAATCAGTCCACGTCACACACTATGGTAAATCAGTCCACGTCACACACTATGGTAAATCAGTCCACGTCACACACTATGGTAAATCAGTCCACGTCACACACTATGGTAAATCAGTCCACGTCACACACTATGGTAAATCAGTCCACGTCACACACTATGGTAAATCAGTCCACGTCACACACTATGGTAAATCAGTCCACGTCACACACTATGGTAAATCAGTCCACGTCACACACTATGGTAAATCAGTCCACGTCACACACTATGGTAAATCAGTCCACGTCACACACTATGGTAAATCAGTCCACGTCACACACTATGGTAAATCAGTCCACGTCACACACTATGGTAAATCAGTCCACGTCACACACTATGGTAAATCAGTCCACGTCACACACTATGGTAAATCAGTCCACGTCACACACTATGGTAAATCAGTCCACGTCACACACTATGGTAAATCAGTCCACGTCACACACTATGGTAAATCAGTCCACGTCACACACTATGGTAAATCAGTCCACGTCACACACTATGGTAAATCAGTCCACGTCACACACTATGGTAAATCAGTCCACGTCACACACTATGGTAAATCAGTCCACGTCACACACTATGGTAAATCAGTCCACGTCACACACTATGGTAAATCAGTCCACGTCACACACTATGGTAAATCAGTCCACGTCACACACTATGGTAAATCAGTCCACGTCACACACTATGGTAAATCAGTCCACGTCACACACTATGGTAAATCAGTCCACGTCACACACTATGGTAAATCAGTCCACGTCACACACTATGGTAAATCAGTCCACGTCACACACTATGGTAAATCAGTCCACGTCACACACTATGGTAAATCAGTCCACGTCACACACTATGGTAAATCAGTCCACGTCACACACTATGGTAAATCAGTCCACGTCACACACTATGGTAAATCAGTCCACGTCACACACTATGGTAAATCAGTCCACGTCACACACTATAGTAAATCAGTCCACGTCACACACTATGGTAAATCAGTCCACGTCACACACTATGGTAAATCAGTCCACGTCACACACTATGGTAAATCAGTCCACGTCACACACTATGGTAAATCAGTCTACGTCACACACTATGGTAAATCAGTCTGGTTTCACGCTGGTAGAAGCTGTTTGTAGGAGATGGGAGCTCTCTGAGCTGCAGGTGTGAATACAGACTTTAGGCTGATCCAGATCTGAGCGCTGAAATGAACACAACCTATGCACCGTAAATCTGAATGCAAATAATGATTGGCCTCTATGAGATCCAGACGCCCGCACAAATGCATAGAAACATAGAAAGTGATGGCAGATAAGAGCCACATGACCCATCCAGTCTGCCCAGTTGTTTATTTAAAACTATACTGACCCTAAACCCTATTTACCCTCAATTAAGTTTGAGATTTAGGATATCCTTATATTTATCCCAAGCATGTTTATACTGTTCTACTGTGTTACCTCTACCCCCTCAGATGGGAGAATATTCCACTTCTCTATCACCCTCTCAGTGTCATTTTTCCGCACATTTCCTCTGAATCTTCCACCCTCCAGTCTATATTCATGCCCTTGTGTTGTATAACACCTCTATGCCCCCTCTTCTAGCCGGTTACAACCCTTGATATATGTGAAAGCTGCTATCCTGTCCCCCCTCTCCTTTCTCTGCTCCAAGCTATACATGTTTAGTTCCTCTAGCCTTTCTTGGTATGCTGTTGGACACAGGACATGTACAATTGAGGTTGTACCAACAATCTATAAAGGGGCATTGCTACTTCTCTCTTTCTGCTACTAACTCCTTGCCCAATGCAACCAAGCATCTGACCTGTCTTTCTCATTGCTTTGTTACATTGCTTGGCTACCTTTTCATCACTGTATCCTGAGGAAAGAACAACAGGTTGTGTATTTATCCAGAGCAGCCATTCACAATGCAGATACGTCACATACGATCCCTTTCCATTATTCATGTAACTGGTGCAACTTCTTTTCTGTAAACTGTACGTTCTCACGTGTATATGAATGTCTAGATTGCTGTAGTGCAATTTTTTATGGGCATTGTTCCAGGTGGAACACGCAGGTTGTATGGAAATATGAAGTTAATGGAGACACCACATTATACTTAATCAAAGGTTATATTTATTAAGAATATATGAAGAAATTCATGAATGTTACTCAGCTTCAGCTCTTGTGTTCAGTTTCAGAAATTCATATTATTGATTTTTTTTTTCAAACAAATTTATGTGAACTTTCACACAGCGGAATTCCACAGCAACTGCAGCTGTTCTAACTATGACACAACACACTCTGCAACTTCCTAATACTCCTAAACCTAGCTATATTGGACATGATCAACACCTCAGCGGCTGCTGTGCTTGAGATCAGAGGAAGAGGATATCCGATGTCGGATCCTTGATGTATCCAAACTCTTGTGTATCTGAGGGGAGGACACTACCTTAAGATTTCCACTCTATCCTAAGGATTCAGATGTGTGGGGGAAGTCTATATTGCACCCATAGTTTATAAGTATGGATCCAGTTCATCATTTCCACCAGTTACACAACTTACTGTATCTAAAATGAGTATAATGAAAATGACTGAGACTTCAAAACTTATATGAGATCATTGGATGAACCTTTATCATTGTGGTCTCTTGACTAAAGGTATGCAAATGTTATTAATAATGGGAAAAAGTTGCTTTTGAATATAATTCTTTAATTTATTTGATGAATTTTACTTTTAAATAGAAGCCTCATTACTCTGTCTGGTTGCGGCACCTATGTTTCGATGTAAAGAGCCGATGTTTTCCAGGTATTAAACATAGGCTGGAGACAGGGGTGTCCGTGTTCAAGGCAGAGAGGAAGTTTTAAGGTCCAAAACGCAACACGTTTTGGCCGTATACAGACCTTTGTCAAGGATGCTTAGGTTTATATCTGGAACACTCATAAATGACAAATTATTTTTAAGTCTGGCTTATAATTTATTATAGAAATCTTGATAAATTTATTTGAATTCTAAAATGTCTTTATTAAAATAAAAAACTTTAAGTGTAGTGCACCTTTTACCAATAATTCTACTCTTCTGTTTGAGAAAACTGTCACATATATATAGAATATATAAAGAATTTGCATAAGCCAGAGATACTTCCCCACACTTGTTTCAAGTCTTTAGGGACCTAATTCAGAGTTGAATGTGCAAATGGAAAGCACAAGCTTTGTATGTCAGATTCATAGCTGCATGCTTCCATAGAAACACACAAATCCGGATAAAACATAGAGAAGTTTTTTTTGTTTGTTTTGTGTTTCAGTCTGGTCTATAATTTTTTTGTACGAGGTATGTCTATTAAATAATGAGACTGATTAAATAACTCACTTTTATTTATTGGTATTACAAATGTAATGCTTGTCCCCTTCAATATACTCCCCATTTGCACTAATACATCGCTGTAGTCTTGTTTTCCACTGGTCAAAGGCATGGAGCAAATCCATTTCTGTCAGTTCTTTCAACATATCTGCAGTTTTCTTCTTTACAGCATCAACTGACTCAAAATGTGTCCCTTTAAGCACTGATTTAACTTGGGAAAAGATAAAAGTCACAAGGTGCTAAATTGGGCTAATATGGTTCAAGTGTAGTCATGTGATTGTTGGTCACAGAAAGTGCTGTGTGAGCAGGCGCATTGTCCTGGTGAAGAATGAAACAATTTTTCCACAGTTGCGGCCATTTCTTTCTGACTCTCTCTCTCAGCTTTTTCAAAACATCCTTATAATAACGCTGGTGACTGTTATAATAATGCTGGTGACTGTTATAATAATGCTGGTTACCTGTTGTGCCTTCTGGATCCCATTCTGCCACATTTTCAAGGTCACTACGTATGCTGTTATAACTGGTTCTGACTGCTTTGTTTACTAGGTGGAATCACAGTCTCGTTATTTTATAGACATACCTCATTCATTCATTATATTTCTAAAATTTAAAATGAAATAAAAAAAACTTTGGACCATTTTCTGCATGCACAGAAGTCAATAAGTAAACTTCCCTGTCACTCCCCTGTCACATGCAGAGTTCTGGACACTTACATGTCCAGATCCCTGCCTTAAAATCTTTGCACGGATCTGCCCACTGCCTCCTACTTACCTTAATCTGTATGCCTATCCTCTCATACCAGGGATTAGGCATGCAAATCTATGGAGTGCCTCCCCCTTCCCTCCCCCACATAGAAAATCTATTGTAAGGAACATAGATTTGTATGACAGGAGTTCTGATGTGAAACATTGGGCCCTTGAAGTGCAGGACTCCTTTTAGCAATTATTTGATTTTGATAATTGGGCAGACTATGTCAGATATATGCCAAGTATAAAATGAATTTGACTGCTATTCTAATAGTTTTTCTCAGGTATAAATTTTCCCCTATTTCCCTCTTAGTTTTTATATTCTGTATCCTATCCAAGCTTATTAAACAATAAACAAACCTGTGGCTCAGGTAAAGCACCCATACAGGCAAAGAACCTGACCCAGAGTTGTTTCCACAAAGCACACAACTCTGAATAGGACTTAGAGAAATGGGACTTATGTGCCCCCCTCTTCCAGCATATTAGCATAATAAAACAAAGTTTTATTGATTTCTGAAGTCCTATTACCCTTATCTCTACATGTGTACTTACGTGCGTATGTCACTTACGTACGTGCGTATCTATCTAACCGCACCCTCAAATGCCCATTTAAATGCCCCCCCCTGTCCACTTTCACATAACTTCTAACAAACGGAAAACAACCACGCCCCTCCGTACGTATGTCCCAAAGTGCGATTCACAAGTCTGTGCTAAAGTACTTACGTACGCAAATACTACGTAATTTGCGTGGAAAAGTTACTACGCATGCACTGTTAATTCGCTCCTAAAAATACGCACGCAACCCCACACAGAAACCTATCTGTTAATTCGGCCCTAGGACACTACATCTCACACCCATCCCGTCCTCTCCCTTTGATCTGCTCTAGCCTCCATTGCAGGAAGCATCCAGACTTCCTCACGTCTGTAGCCATTCCCCAACTTTAACTTGATTGCACACTCATTTTCTTCTCTTTGTCTCATTTTCCTGATATTCACTGGCCCTACCTTTTGTCTGTCCCAGTCTCCTTGCCCTCCCCTTAGGTCTGAGCTATTCTACTGCATCCATGTCTCTCAACCTCCCTAACCTGCTCGCCTCATTGTCCTCTGACTACCTGTCAGTTGCAGTATCTAAACTGTGTCTAGCCACTGTATCTCGCTGCCCAGGTGCCTTTTACATCTCTCACCTTGACCTCTCTGTTTGACATCCTCTCTCATCCCCCCCACATCATGACTTCTTAATATTCCCATCCTAATCCCCCGCCCTTGCCCCCACCCCAATCTTCTCCCCCCTCCCTGCTCATCCAACCCTGCCAACCTCATTCACATTTCCACTTCTCCAGCGCTTTCTGCAGTGCAAGATCCATCTGTAACAAGCTCCCAGTCATACATGATCTGTTTTTCTCTAATTCCTTCAACTTCCTAGCTCTCACCAAAACATAGCTCTCCCCCACTCACACCACCTCACGTGCTACTCTGGCCTATGGATGTTTCTCCTTCTCCCACTCTCCCAGAGCCGGCAACCATCATGGTGGCGGTGGCGGTCTGCTCCTCTCTTCTTCCTACACTTTCCGCTCTATCCCACCTGAGCCCTCCATCATCTTCTCCATCCCCACTTTCCGTCTCCTAGACCTCCGTGTTGCTGTCATTTACCAGCCCCAGGGTCCTTGCTCGCAGTTCTTTGAGAACTTTCACCCACTATCTCTCCTCTGACCTTCCTTCCATCATCTTGGGTGACTTCAAAATCCCTGTTGATAACCCCTCCCACTTCAGCACCTCTAAACTTTTCTCTATTTTCTCATCCTTTGGCCTGACTCAAAGGACCACCTCCTTTACCCACACATAGGGCCATTCCCTTGACCTTGTCTTGACCCACCACTGCACTCTGACATCTCCATCTCTCCTTTTCCTCTCTCTGACCACCACCTCCTCTCCTTCTCCCTCTCTTCTCCTATTACATTCTTTAAGTTCATCTCTCCCACTTAGTGTGTTAGCTCACGTAAGCAGGCCCCTTCATCCTAGTGTTATTCCCCTCTTCGCCACTCCCTCCTCACTTTGTACCCTCTTCTTCCTCTTTACTACCCTTTTACTCTGTCCTCACCTGGTGGCTCCCTCTCAACCTCTCACTGTGTTCAGTTCCCTCCTCCCTGATCTTTAAATTAATTTTTTCCTCTTACTGCTCCACCCTTGACCAAGCCAAGCAAATTTTATTCAAATCTCTCATTATATCCCAAGCATCCAACCCCTTTGCTCTTTGCCACCTTTAATACTCTCCTCTCCCCACCCCCACCTTTTATCCCACCCTGTATCTCCACCTCCAACTTTGCCTCCTACTTCTTATCCAAAATAATCTCTATTGGAAATTACATCACAACCCTGCTTGCCTCCTACATCTCCTCCACCCTGCTTTCTTATCCTTCCCCCCCCCCCCCCCCCCCTGCCACCCAACCATCATGAGTTTTCTTCTTTCCATCTTACGATAAGCAATCAAATTCTCATCCTGCCAGGTGGACCCCATTCCTTCACACTAGTCATATCACGTTTCAACTGCTGTAACTTCCTCCTCATTGGTCTCTTGCTCTCCCGTCTTGCCCCCTTTCAATCTATACTTGATGCTGCTTCCAGGCTCATCTTCCTCTCATGCCACTCTACCTTGGCCTCTCCTTTATATCAAAACCTCCACAGGGTTAATCTTAGCTTCAGACTCTTTTTAAACTCTTTACCCTCACCTTTAAGGCCATTTCCTCACACACTGCTCCCTATCTCTCTTCCCTCATCTCCATGCACAGCCATTCCCGTCCTCTCCATCCTGCTAACCACAGCTGTCTACCGATCACCACATCTCACGCCTGTGTCCAGGACTTCTCCCATGTTGCACCTCTGCACTGGCATGACCTCCTTTCTTCAGTCAGACTCTCCCCCACATTGCAGGTCTTCAAGCGCTCACCTGTTCAGGCTAGCCTACACCTTCTCCACTGAACATCCTCACCTCATCCTACATCTATCCCTTCTTCTCCTTCCTTCCCCCTCTCCTTCACTCACAACAGCAGACCACTTTCTTTTCCCTCCTTATGTCTTCTGTGAGTTCATTCCTTCCATTTAGTGTGTTAGCTTATGTGAGCAGGCCTCTTCATTCTAGTGTTGTTTCCTCCTCCAACACTCCTCTCACACTTCGTACCCTCTGCTACCCTTTTACCCTGTCCTCACCTGGTGGCTCCCTCTCAACCTCTCACTGTGCTCTATCCCCTCCTCCCTGATCTGCCAAGCTTGAAACCTTGCATTGTGCCTTGCTGTCTGTGCTTGCTTCACTTTATTGTATTTTTGTGATATATTTCTATTTATATTATACTTTATTATGTACTATGCTGTCCATCCCTACCCTGTATGTCTGTACTGTATATTATTATGTAGTATGCTGTCCATCCCTGCCTTGTATATCTGCACTGTATTTTGTTGTTGTATTTTGTATGGTGCTGCAGACGCCTTATGGCGCCTTATAAATAAATGATGATGATAATAATAATAATAATAATAATAATAATAATAATAAAGTATTATTGTTGTTATTATTATTATTATTATTATTATTATTATTATTATTATGTTCTAAGCATTTGACAGAGTTAATGGTTTTTAACTGAATTTTTTCCTTTTTTCGATATGATGAATGGATTGCAGCAACACTAAACACAAATTAAACATTTGTAATAAAAACATGGAATGAGCAGAAATTACAGCCAATTCTTCACCATTTTACAGTAAAGATGCAACATTGATTATAAAAACCCGATAACTCAAATAATTGTTTATATATCACAACATAGATTTTTCTAAAAAATACAAAATTTCCGTTGATAAAAGGGAAAGAATTAATATAAATTATTTGCACATACATGCATGGTTTTCATAATAAAACAAAGTAATAATTTTTATAATTCCATGATTTTACTGTAACTTAAAGTCTTTTTTACAACATTAATGCAACAATGTGATTTTGTCATTGTAAAATATAATATGGAGATTAGAAACAGCACTACCATTACTGAATTCATCTTCACTGGATTATCTGAGAACTTGCTGATTTGTGTTATACTTTTTATCTTCTTCTTACTGACTTATTCAGTGACCATTTTGGGGAACAGTTTTCTGATATGTGCTGTTATCACCAGTCATCGGATGCACACTCCTATGTACTATTTCCTCTGTCATTTATCTTTCATTGATTTGTGCTACTCATCGAGTTCTCTTCCAAATGCCTTGCTGCAACTTTTTTCTAAGAGAAGGAGTATTACCATCACTGGGTGTCTAGTACAAATGAACACCAGCCTATTTCTAGGAAGTACTGAGTGTATACTGCTGGCCGTGATGGCTTATGACCGCTATATTGCAATATGTCACCCGTTACATTACACCATATATATGAGTTGGAACACATGTAATATTATTACAGTCATTATGTGGTCAGGATGTTTCATTGTAGCAACAGTTCCCACCATCTTAAAGCCATTCATGTTCTGTAGAGATAATAGACTGGACCACTTTATCTGTGAGATATTGGCCCTTCTAGAGTTAGCCTGTGGTGACCTCTCCTTTTATAAAATAACTATATTAGTGGTGAGTGTATTTACAATATTATCTCCACTCCTTTACATTATGGGATCTTATGTTTGTATAATTTCATCACTTTTAAAAATTCGATCAGCAGGAGGAAGGTCTAAGGCGTTCTCCACATGTGCTTCTCATCTGACTGTGGTGTGTATATTTTATGGGACAAGTATGACCATGTACATGGGACAAAGTCAAAGCTCTTTATTCAAACTAAAGTATAGTGCTTTAATTTATGTTGTTATGACGCCTATGTTAAATCCATTAATATATAGCTTGAGAAATAATGATGTAAAAGAGGCATTTAAGGTCATATTGTGCAGGACTTTCGCATTGCACACTGTATAATTATTTTAAGATAAGCATAAGAATATCCAATGTATATATTCAGAATTAAGAACAAGGTTAAAGGTAATGGGCTGGATCCAGACTTAAGTAAGTGCTTGAAACTAATTACTCCTGGGATAAACCATGTTGATTGCAGGGGGAGTCATATTTCATCTATAGCAAACAGCATTAGAGTTGAGAGGTGATGTTTCCTATCCCAAGTCTAAATAACAGTGTGATAGTAAAGCTGGTCAGTATCTGTGTGCAGTAAGCAATTCAAAGATATATCCCTGCATGCAAAGAATACAATAATTTTGACTCCCCCTGCAATCAACATGGTTTAGCCCAGGAGTAACTCATTTCAAGCACTTACTTAAGTCTGGATCCAGGTCAATGTAAGGAAATAATTATATTAAGCATTTACATTGCTATAAAAAAAATTGCCAATTCTCAAGCCATTTTCCACCTGAAATGACCATTACAAGAGCAAACCATGTCTAGCGTATTATTGATATATGATCCAGACTTTTAGGAGAGCTTTACGTACCTATGAAGATCTGAATTTCCGCATGTATGAGGATAGTGTACTTCTACGGCACTCCCCTCTCACATATGAAAATTAAAGGACTTCCTTGTTCAGAACCCTACCTTTATTATTATTATTATTATTATTATTATTATTATTAACATTTATTTATAAGGCAACACAAGTTATCCGCAGTGTCGTACAATAGTTACATATACAATACTATTAACAAATAGGGTACAAATTCATGTAAATAAGAATACAAGTACAATACAAAAATAAAATACAGTACAAAAATAGCAGACAATATGTATGAAGAATACAGATGCAGGATATGTGTGTAGGAGCAGATGAATAAGGAGAGAGATAGACAGTACAAAGAAAAAGGTGGGAATTAATGAGGAAAAGGTAGAGGGGTGATGACAGGAGGGAGGAGGCCCTTCTCATAAGAGCTACCATGTAAAGTGGGAGGGGGTGAACAAACAGGAGACACAGGGATGGGGAGGGCAGGTAAGCTTTCGGTTGAGGAAGGGTAGGCTAGCCTGAAAAAGTGGGTTTTTTAGGGAGCGTTTGAAGGATTGGAGGATGTTGGAATGCCTTAACTCTTCTGTGCATAACATTGTTTGTGTGGAATAAATTGTTGTACGGTAGTGTCTAGCCTAGTCCATACTGTACAATTCTGATGGGTAACCGCTGTTGCGATCGCACAGCCTGACTTACTCATGCTGCATGTGTAAGTCGGATTTCATGATTAATTATGGATCCGATCCAATGAGTCAAATTAAGGATTAATCAGTCTAGACATGTACAGTGATAGGATGTCAAAATCACTGCCACTGTCCACATATAACACTGGTCTGTATAGAACTTAGCAGTTGAATAAATATAGCTAATATAAAGACAGCTATTAAGTGTAAGAACTAGAGATAAGCACCGACCCTTGTGTTTTGGTTTTGAATCTGTATTTTTTGTGGTAAAATTGATGAAATCAGCTAGAATCAAGTCATTTGTTTGTTGTTTGCTCCCTATTACTGACTGACATATGTAAAAAGATCCACACGTGGTACTGGATATATAGGTGTAATTTGAAACATTTGAGTATCGTTCAAAAGTTCATTTATTTCAGTAATTCAACTTAAAAGGTGAAACTAATATATTATATAGACTCATGCAAAGTGAGATATTTCAAGCCTTAATTTTGATGATTATGGCTTACAGCTTATGAAAACACCAAAATAAAAATCTCACAAAATTAGAATAATGTGACATGGGTCAATATTGTAGGCTAAAAGTGTCACACTATAATCAGAAAATTATTCCAAAACACCTGCAAAGGGTTCCTGAGCCTTTAAATTGTCTCTCAGTCTGGATCAGTAGAATTAACAATCATGGGGAAGATGCTGACCTGACAGTTGTGCAGAAAACCATCATTGACACCCTCCGCAAAAGGAAATTGCTAAAGAATTTGGTTGTTCTCAAAGTGCTGTATCAAACCACATTAATAGAAAGTTAAGTGGAAGGCAAAGTGTGGAAGAAAAAGGTGCTCAAGCAGCAGGGATGACCGCAGCCTGAAGAGGATTGTCAGGAAAAGGCTATTCAAAAGTATGTGGGAGCTGCACAAGGAGTGGACTGAAGCTGGAGTTAGTGCATCAAGAGCCAACACACCCAGATGGATCCTAGACATATGCTTCAAATGTCGTATTCCTCTTGTCAAGCCGCTCCTGAACAACAAACAACGTCAGAAGCATCTTACCTGGGCTTAAGAAAGAAAGAACTGGTCTGTTGCTCAGTAGTCCAAAGTCCTCTTTTATGATAAGATCAAATTTTGCATCTCATTTGGAAACCAAGGTCCCAGAGTCTGGTGGAAGAATGGAGAGGCACAATCCAAGATGCTTGAAGTCCAGTGTGAAGTTTCCATAACATCTCAACAGTGCCACAGGCTGATAGCATCCATGCCACACCGCATTGAGGCAGTAATTTGTGCAAAAGGGGCCCAAACCAAGTACTGAGCACATATGCATGATTGTAATTTTTAGAGGGCTGACATTTCTGCATTTAAAAACCTTTTTTTTTTTAAAATTTATGTGATATTCTAATTTTGTGAGATTTTGATTTTGGGGTTTTCTAACCTCTAAGCCATACTCATCAAAATTAATACAAATAAAGGCTTGCAGGTGTTTTGGAATAATTTGCTGATTAGAGTGTGAGACTTTGAGGCTACAATATTGAACCTTGTCACATTATTCTACTTTTGTGAGATTTTGATTTTGGGGTTTTCATAAGCTGTAAGCCATAATCATCAAAATGAATACAAATAAAGGCTTGAAATATCTCACTTTGCATGTAATGAGTCTATATAATATATTAGTTTCACCTTTTAAATTGAATTATTGAATTATTGAAATAAATAAACTTTTGAACGATATTCAAATTTTTCGAGTTTCACCTGTATGAACTGGTGGCATTAGGGGACAGGTTTGAGAACCCCTGTTATAGACAATACATTTCAGGAGTTAATACCATTTAAATTTTTACTAAACGATTTAAAATGGAATGCCATGTAGAGGTGCGGAAGGTGGATGACAGAGTGGAGACCAACACTTGCTTAAGATGGTGGTAGTCAGGGGTTAGCTGGACGAGGTCTCGAGGTACGAGGGGCTGTAGACCATTACCTCGGTGGAAGTCCTGGGCCCTCAGGGGGAGGTGGAGCTGAAGAGGATGAGGCTGAAGCGTTAGCTTGGTCTGGAGAGGTCAGCCCCAGACGGCGGAGGACACCCTGCGCTTCATCCAGAGTTCTTGCTATCAGGTGTTGGTTCTGATGCCAAACCAGTTCCCTTCCAAATAAAATCCCTACTATGATGCAGTTTGATACTTCTGTTGATGTTCACTCCTCTGCCTAACTATGTACTGGATAATTGTATTTCAATTTGTAACCTGGACATCCTGCTTCAATAAAGATAAGTTAAAGAAAATGGAATGCCAGAAATACCCCATTTTATATGAACATGTTGAAGAAGAATTCAATATCAATATGGAAAAGCCTAGGATTTTGCACAAAAAAGATTTTAGGCTCTATTTACAAGGGTAATACCTGTTTTCATGTAAAAACGGGCATTAGTGCTTGAGAACTAAGTTAATATTAACAAAGCATGGATCGCTATGGAAAACTTCTGTTTCCATGGAAATCCATGTAAATATCGTATGACCTCACTGGCCCGTTCTTTTCAGTGTGGGCTGGCACTTCGTCATATTTACTAACCCTCAGAGCTCTGAGAGTTAAAATAATACTAGCTCAGGCTGGCGTTAGTGCTTATATTCCAGCGATCTCCCTATATAACCCCCTCTTTTTCTACCTAATAGCTGTTATTAGGGGGAAGAAAAGGGGTGTATATATAGGGAGACTGCTGGAAAATATATGTAAGTACAAGATGTGATTAAAAATAAAAATAAAAACATAAAAAAACATAAAAAATTATAAAGAAATAACAGAATAGGTTTAAAAACTTACCTTACTGGGAGACTTGTCTTTCTGCAGATGCTGGTCCCGACAAGAAGAGCCTGCTCATATGCAGTGTTTCTCATGCCGGGCTTGATTTTTACTAAGTCCCAGAAAAGAGCCTCTGCGGAAGAGCAGACCTTTGACGGGACTTCATTCATAGGAAGATATCCTGCGATTACTGGAAAAAGCTCAAATGTCATCGCGGGACAGTGAGCAGAAGGTAAGTTTTAGTATATGCTATGAACGTAGCATATACCAGGCTCACAGCAATAAGATACGTTCATAGCCAATTACAGTTGGATGTAAATAGAGCCCTTTAGGAGTTACTCTAAGTACATCATTTTTAATGAATGTTTGAAAAAGAAATAACAAAAAACA
>WWET01004780.1:72474-91101 GCA_011038615.1 Limnodynastes dumerilii | reverse complement strand
TTTATTAATAAAACTAACCCTGATGAAATCGCATTGACAGTGCGCCGAAACGTCGGTACTTTCAATTATCATATGACTTTGTGTGTGTGTGTATCTCTCACACACACACACACACACACACACACACACGGCCTCACCACAAAAAAGTATTAACACTTTACCTCTATTGTTTTGTCGTTGAAATACTTGATATGTTCAGGGCCCATATACAGAGGAGGTTTACATGTCATTAGAAAGACTAAGAGAGAAAATAAACAGTTTTTAATTGTGTGATATTCATATCTCTATAAAAGAATACAGACTTTCCTGTTATTTGTTAATAAAGAAGTAAAAAAAAATTGTGTGGCAGGACAAGAATCTAGTCCAAAATTTAGCAGAAAGTTTGCTAAGTTTACAGTAAATTCATCTCCGAGTTCAAAAATTACTAGCACAGCAATAAGCAAACAAGAGAAAATGAAAAAGTACATGGGTGTTCTAAATGTGAGTACCACATTACTGATCCACCTTTTATATAGTGTTCAATTGCAATTTATGCTACTCATATAAACTCACCATATCAATAACAATCTGCCAATAAATAAGTCTAAAAAGACAAAAAACACAAAGGACCTATATGACAGCAATCGAAGGGTCGTGCTGGCTTCCAAGCATCTGGGTTTTGCAACTAAATGCAGTGCTTAAAATCCAGCACAATTTTTCTATTTTCTATACTATGTAAAAACAAAAATAAAATAATAATAATGAAACTTAGGATTGAGCATCATTTTAGGCTAAGATCACGCTTCAGATTTCATTTTACATATGACAGCCCTCATTCAGTTACAACTTTTGCCACATACTACTCCCCCCAGTCACAGCTCTATGGTTCACCTTCAGAAAAACACAGCCCTCACTTCCTTCCTTTAGCTCTGTGGTGCCACTTGCTATACTTGTGCCGCTATTAAAAAGTTCTGCCCCTCTGCTCATATATGTAGAACCCTGCTGTGACCTGCGTGGAGCGTAAATGTCAGCAGAAACAATATAGACACTTTTGCCTGGATCTGTGAAACTGAACTATAGTCACCAGCCTGCTTGCCTTATGTACTACCTTAAAGAGTTACCCATACTACAGACTGAACCTCTGTTCTATTCTATTGCAGTTTTCAATAGGTTTTTTTTACTAATGTGTCCATGTGATTACATCTATTTTTGATACTATTTGCTATAATAAAAACTACATAAATACCTTTTGAACCACTAGCTGCTGCATATTTAATAAAAAGTAGCAAATGTTCTTTGTTTGGCACAGTAAGAGACCTTGATTTAAGCATGCAATCCTCTTTAGACAAACACCAGGGGGGCTCCAGCTCCCTAACCTTCTTCTCTACTACTATGCCACACATCTTAGTTTAGTACTAGAGTGGACCAGAGGTACATTCCATAAGCAATGGGATACCATAGAAAATGACCACTGACAGCCCTTCCTTGGACTCCCACTATTCCTAAGGTGAATCACCCTATGATCTCACCCACCCTGCAGGTGTGAAAGTGCCTGAGAAGCTACAATCATCTTCCACCATCTCCCCACTGACATATACACATAACCCTGCCTTCACCCCTGGACGGAAGCCCCACTTTCTTAGAACTTGGGGTGAACCTCTGACATGTCAGCCGGTTGGTCAGCTCCACACTCTGGGTGATATCCTGCCCATCCCGGAGAGGGAGTGGTGCACCAACCTACAGGTCAAGCATTACCTATCCAGCCTAGCCCCAGGACCACTCCTTAGTAGGGCTCAAACCCCCTTTGAGGATCTCTGCATGGCTGGCAGGACTCCTATTCAATTATTCTCAAGGCTTTATAAAATTTTGTCTGAAGACACCTGGGCCGCACCTCCGACGTTCACTAAATCTTGGGAGCAGGAGCGCCAACTGGGCCCTGAAACATGGTCCAAAGATTTTCCTATATACCCAGTCCTCCTCACAAAGCACCTCTGGAGACCCAATATAAAGTGTTATACAGGTGGTATAGGTGCCCTGCTGGGCTACATAAAAGCTTATTGGGAGTCTCTGATCAATGCTGGTGCTGTAATCGTTGTGTGGGCAACCCCTTTCACATACAGTCATGTCCTGCCTTCCGTCCCTTCTGGACAGCAGTCATTCAGCTAGCCACAGCGGTGCCCGAGTTCTGGCTTATATATCTTTCCTTACTCGCAGTCTCAGCATATAAAAAGTCCCCCCTCAGACACTTTAATAATGCGGCCAAAGCGCTTATCCCTGAGAAATAGAGATCTCCCTATCCCCCCACAATAAAGGAATGGTATGACAGGGTAGACCTTTATATGCATATGGGGGACCTAGTCCTCTCTGCCCAAGACAAGCAGATTGAATTCGCTGCCACTTGGCTGCCTTGGATGAACTTTAAAGAGACCAACCTATATAAGTCCCATGGCTGAAACACAACCCGTGAACAGGTCACAAACTGTGTGGCCTCCAGATTAGGAAACCCTTGTCCCGTCATCCTCTCCTTGTTTGTGCCTTTCCTTTCCCCCTTCCCAATTTACAGTATATGACTATTGCTATTGTTTTTATTATTGCTGTAATGTAAAATCTGCATTCATGGAATACTACTCAGTTGATATGTCATTGCCATGTTTGGATGCTAGTAAACATATTTTGTGTAAAAAATGAATAGATAACGAAGACTAATTTGGGAAAAGTAGAATTTTGGATTTTCCATTTCATGCAGCATTACTCCAATACAAAACGCTTTTGCTTGAAAAAGAACTTGCTTAATACAGAGCAGTCTCTTTGGTTATAAAACTATCCAGCTCACGGAAGGTATATGGGATTCTACCCCTGCTACATGATCGGAAATCCATCCTGACTGATAACTATCTGTACCGTTTTCACCTCCGGTTGTATTACCACCCAGCTCACGGAATTTATACGGGGATATCCCCCTGTTATACTATTGAAAACATATCTGCATTGTAAAATATCTGCATCGATTCACTTCACAGATTGCACTATACCACAGGTGTTTCAGAAGATATCTCCATCTATATCTAGGCACTCAAGAGTGTCAGGCTGGCCACCTGATACTTTGAAGAAATTGAGAAGGCATTTCACCAAGGACTAGATCGGGTTGATCTCCGTGTGTCCATGCCTATCTACTAACTGTTAAGTATTGCTCCTACCTCCTATTTAGCCCACTTTGGTCTCTCTTGCTTTTTTATTGTCACTCATGTATTTGATTGATTTTTTATCAGTGTAATACTATATAACTTTTATGATCTTATTTAATTAAAATTAATTTGTATCTATCAGCGTTGTTGCTATTCTATTCAGCCACCGCAGTTTGTTAAAATATCAGCACTTGAGGGCTTCTGCGCTACCACTTGTTTCTTATTCTAATTCCTATTTAGCAGGGGGGTTCCTGCTTAGGTCAGCTGCGCTGCCCCCCAATTGTGATTAGCGCCGTTAACCACCACTGGTTATTTTCTTTTAAAGCTTTTAATTGTACTGCAGCATTTTCCTATTTGCTCAATCAATTGTATAAAAAAAAAAAAAAAAAAAAAAAAAAAAAAAAAAAAAAAAAAAAAACCCAAAAAAAAAAAAAAAAGGAAAAAACACACATAGATAAAAACAAACATCCCTAGCAATCCTAAGGCTTTAGTAAAAAAAAAAAAAAAATATATAGATTTATTTTTTGCTGTAACAATTTCTGTTCTAGAGCAGTGACTGTTACAAGGGACAGAAAGTGACTGTTCAGTTAGTCTGCATAATGCAAGAAATATAGATTGTAGGTACAGCTTCATTCATACACCCCAAATGCTGCATAAATAATACTATGTAGATAACTGAAAATTCACCAATTCACTCACCAAGGCACAGGGTGACATACAGAAGGCCCATCCGAAGGTCCAAGCGGAAAAACAAGATTGTATTGGCAACTTTACTAAACATGAAGATATTTCCAACATGCTGTTCAATTGTAACTGAAAACAAAAAAAAATAGTATTCTAAAAGATACATTTAATAAAGTTGTACATCATAAAATTAAAAGACTTAAGTTACAAATGAAGTTGCTGTTAAGTGCCAACATAGATACTATTTTATTTAAAAGTATTCATATGAAGTGCCAACATTTCTATAGTAACATTAAGTGTTAATTCATTTCCTTAATCATTATTCATCAACATTGAAGAAACACTTACTACTACGCCTGTTCTTCATCATAACTATAGCGCTTAGAAACATCAATATTTCCACTTCCCTCTGTAAAAGTAAAAAGAAAACAAAGAATTAGTTTACTTATGAAAGATTTGTGCGTGGTCACTAGGCAACAAACAGGATAATGTTCTATGTGATGTATTTACAAACGCTTAAAACGCCTGCTTCAGACATCATCCTAGGTGATCCGCAGGTTAATAAAAATGATGCACTTTGCTGAGTTTATTTTCTTACTGAGCTGAAGTAAAGAGCTTGGCAACACACTAGTGTGTCGAGTGAGCTAGCAAATGCAGGAGACCAGGCAATATAAACTGAACCAATTTATTATTATTATTATTTTTTTAACACTGCACTTAGGACGTAAAATGTATATTTGCATAAACCAACATCTTTAATTAGTTTTTATTTGGATTAAAAACATAGGCCTCCAAATCCACTGGTGAGAAGCAGCATAGAAAAAGTTTGGAAGGCAGTGTCCCCTGAACGAAATTACTGTAGTTCTGAGGATTTTTTTTTTTATTAAGGTACACACCAGTTGCTAGATATCACACATCTGTGTGAATGGGAGCACTAATGGTAGACACTGAGTCTCTTACACAGTGATGAGGTAATTCATCAGGAAGAGGGGCACTCATAGGAAGATAAAACAGAGTTGGAGAAACTGTAGATTATTTACCTGATAATATGGCTTCCTCAACTCCACTGACAGCACTAACATATGACAGCACTAACATATGGGTATATTCCTCCTCCTTGGTGCCAAGAGAGTAAATAAAGAAGCCACAGGTAGTACATAAGTGCTACACATGCTGCTTCCAGGGTCTAAAAACATTTTCAACATCGGGACAGGATTATAATTGCCGTCATGGAAGAATCGAGGAAATCAAAATTAGCAGGTAAGTAATCTACAGTTTACTCTTCATTCTTCATGTCAGCACTAACATATGGGTCAAACCCAAGCAGTTTTACTTCACGGAGTAAAGCCCGCACGACAGAGGGGAGTGACAGGGGGGGTGCACTCCCCTCTGTCTCGTGTAATTTCAGACCTCCGTGCGCACGGAAAGCACGCGGGGGTCTGGATCCGGTCCTAAGTCGTTTATTGGCCTGCTCCAAGATAAATTGTACAATTAACTGATGAACTAAAGAAGCTTTTCTAGCGTCCTTAGTGTTTGTTGGTTTTCTGCAATGATTAGTTAGATTAGAAATTTGAGCAGTCATTGAAGATTGTTTGCTATTTTTGCATAAATATTTAATTGTCAGTATAGTAGTTGGGGATTTTTCAAATCTGTAGGCCTTTGGATACAGTGGCATGAGAGAGATACCATATCCCACCAGACTTTGGACCTTTTCATAAATTGTTTTAGTTCCAGGAATTTTTTGCAAAGATCCGAAAATAGTTGAGAGGCATCATCACACCGATAACACTTATGTCTGGGGCACAATGGGCAGCTGTCCCTTCCTTTAAGAAATTTCTGCTTGCCCACCATAGGTCTGCCTTTTCTTCCTTTGATAGAATTGTATTGAGAAAAAAAAAAAACCCTGTCTTTGCCTCAAGTCCTAATATCTTCATGCAGGTCTATTGGTTTTTGAAGTCCCTCCTTTTATTTTATCTTCTATGATTTAGTTTTTTCTCTCCCGAGTCATAAAAATCTTCATAATTCCAGTGTCCATAATCACACCTGTTTTTATATTTTATCCGTTGTACTGGTGTTAAGTGACTTCTTTATTGATGAGCCAATCATGGTTCTCGAAGGTATGTACGACTCAATGTATGGGCCTCTGCCTGTTCTCAAGAAAAATCTGAAGTTAGTATGTTGTCCATATAGGGTCACAGAAATATTCCTCCTTGGCACAGACTCACTATAACAGTTATCCAGGCTGCAAACAGATAATGGCTTCAGAAACATCGTTAACCTTAGAAGCTTTTTGTAAACTGAAACACGTAAGTAGACATTTCTCAAATATCCCAATATTGCGAACATATTGAATTGCAGACCCACAAGAAAGGACTTCAGCCTGAAGTTTTTTAGTTTTATTCAGTCCAAATAGGTCCTAAATCGTCTGGTCACTTTCATTACCACAAAAAACCTGGCATAGAATCCTCAAAACATCTCCCACTGAGGAACTTCGCTCACCACTTATTGTATTATGTTGTCCAGACCGGCCTCGAGTGCCATTCATTCTTTTTTTCCCTTGGCACTGGGGACTCCAGAAAGAAGCTCCCTGGAGAGTTATGAAATTCTGGTTTGTATTTCTGCAGTTAGGTCTATAAACCCATCTGTATCATTCCATACAGTAATTGCATTAATGCCTGTGTGGGAGTCTATGATGCCTCAAGTATCACAAGCACTCTTTCATTTAGTCCCATGTGTATGGATACTCATGGGACTTTCTGCAATTTTTCTTTTCTTCCCGGAGACTCAAGGCTGCCGCCTCTGGCTGTCAGTGAAACCTAGGAATCATCACCTTGTGCCTTGTACATGGACACACAGACGTGTATTAAATTCTATAAAGTACTTTGTAGAATTCAATGCACGTGTGTGTCCATGTATCTTTGTGGTGCCTTATGCTCACATAAACCCTTGATGATGGCAAAGCCAAAACAGCTGTTGGTTGGCGAGCACCTCTGAACATGTTACAACTTCATGTAGGTAAAGCAGTTTTTAACTTTTTTACCTTTAAAATATGCTGATTCAGAGTTTGGGAGTAATGTCAAAACAGGTGAAAGTTTACAGCTCGGCTAATCAGTTTGTAATGTGAGGGGTGCCAATTTATTTGAATTCTATTGCATGCAGGGAAAATACTTTACTCTTGCACATGGAACTCACATATGGCATAACTTTATGTTTAATCAATAAATTAGAGTTGAGCTAAGAAACATCACCTCTCAATCCTAATTTCACAATTTTAAGTTACCTCCCCTTGCCTTGTATTAAACAGGTCTACACTTGCACCAAAAAAAAAAAAAAAAAGGTGTTAGTGCAACTCTGAATCAGCCCCATGTGTGCTGCTTGTAGATTGGGATTAATTAAGTGTTTTTGTGCATTAAACCACATGTGTCTGTGATATCCAGTGTCAAGATTATAAAGCTGATTATCAGACATATATCCCATGGAATTATTATTGGACTCTATTTGTTCTACATTTCCTGTTGTGATGCACAAGTCAGAAACAAGTAACACATCAGTACACTTGATGGCTACAGATTATTGCTATGCAATAACATTCTATAGATGACATTTTTTGATGTGTCATTTCACCTATTTTTGTGCTGTGCAATAAAAATCATTGAGATTGATATTTAAACAGAGTGCAGGCTGTGTGCTGAATACAAGTTTTTTTTATATTTCATTACATGCCTTGCACCCAGACTATTTATTGTTAATGAAGCGAGTGTTTACCTTAACACTGTGTTGGTTACTAATATTGAGTAACACCCTATATTTCTTCTTTGCCTCTTTAAATAACAAATTTTGTCATTTCATTCCTTTATTATTTCATTCACATTTTTTATTGAATTATCTACTAAATCTGGATCAAAGTTAGTCTCTGCATGTGGTTTTTCATCTGAAAAAACACTGACCTATCAGAAAATGCAATAATGGAATCCTCCAACCGGTTACTTAAAATAGAACTTGTTTTTTTTATGAGACAACGTCTTTAAATCTTCCTTCGTAACAAAGGTATCCACTAATGGGTTTTTTCATCTATATTAATTCTACCATTTGCGCTGAAGGTTGTTGTTCTTTCGACACTTTCTGAGCAAGTAATCCGACACATGCAGAGAAAAATCCATGCTGCATAGTAGATAAGGCAGTTTTAGTAGTCCAGAAAGCAGATCCATTTGTCCTGCAAAAAGAAAAAGGTGCCAAACCATGTTTTTAAATCTGCTTTTCCAAATCATTTTGGAAGGTTCATGTTCTGGACATGAAAGCTAGTGCGACTGGTCCTCCACACCTACTCCCCCAACCTAATTGCTGCAGCACCAGTGGTGGGGAGCTCATGCAGTGTTGGTCTGAAAAACTGCCTTAGGTAAGCATGAAGAAAACAAAGGTAAGACTGCTACTCTCTCTAACACTCCTCCCATACTTCAGGAACAGGAGAAAAGAAAACCTGGAAGCAGGATGTGTAGAGCCAGTATTTTGTTTATTTCCTGCTCTGGCTCCAAGAAGAGTATACCCATATGTTAGTGCTGACATGGGTAGAAAGATGAAAATAATTTAATATTGTTCAGTCATTTAAACATATTACAAATATTTCAATTATTATTTTTAAATGAAAGTACATCTTTCTAAATTGCAAAAAATTGGTTCTCAGATTAACAGTATTTGTATTAAGCTATAGATTTAGTGTAAAATCCATTTCAATTAGAGGTTTTTTTCTGCTTACTATATAAACAAGTTTATTGGGAAAGATTCTAAAAAAGTAATTCACAATTTTGATTTTATCTTGCCTGTTTTTTCCATCCATCAATACACTCTTCTGCTAGTGATAAGAAGATTACACACTCGTACAATTCACACTAAATATGACCATCATACTACCAGTTTAACAAATATAGTATGCTCACATAACCTGATTTCATTCAATTTTGGTGATCTGATCATGTCAAAATATTTTTTAAACCTTCTTAAAAATTAGAAGATCCAAACGTAAATCGCCAGAGCAATATGAAAGTGTATATGCTCTTATGAATGGTTTGTCCATTTTTTTTTTTTAACTAAAGCATTATGTAGACAGACTGTGAGTGGCAGACACACAAGTGAAGGCTGGAAGGGTGTGTAGGGTGACAACATATGCTCAGCAGATGAGTACACTGAAATGAGTAACCTATCTATACAAAAATAGAATTTTACATCTGCTACCTAAGACTAAGTCTGGTCGGGAGTTTGATCCTAGGAGTATTGTACAAGTGTGTACCCAGCTTTACCCATATAACGAAAGGCACTCTAACGCTCTCTGATGCTCACAGCTAAAATATATATGGAATGATTCTGAGAGACAAACAAAGCTTAAAATAAAAAACAATGAGACAGTATGACTTTTGACAATCCCACAGAATTGTTCACCTCAATGTTGATAATAAGATATGTTGACCTAATTTCAGTTTTGACATCTATAACAAGTCTTGATACTGGGCTCCATCTGTGTGGTCACCCCCTTCCAACTCTCAAGTGGCACCAGAATTAAATCTTGGAGCAAATAATATTTATTTAATGTTTGATTATTTTATGCTTTTAAAAGTGAAGTATATAATTGTATGATGATCTGATAACTATACATAAAGTGATCTAAGTTATATTGAAGTCTGTTGCGTGATCATTTGTCCCTTCTTCTTAGTGTGTTAGCTCACATGAGCATTGCCCTCCATCCTAGTGCTGTTCCCTCCTCCACTCTGCTACCCTTTTACCCCGTCCCCACTTGGTGGCTGCCTCTTAAAATCACACTGAGCTCTAGCCCCTCCTCCCTGATTCTGCCAAGCTTGACACCTTGCTTTTTGCCTTGCTGTCTGTGCCGGTTTTATATTACCGTTATTGTATTTTTGTGATATTTTTATATTTATATTGTATTTCATTGTGTACTATGCTGTCCATCCCAGCCCTGTATGGCTTAGCTGTATTTTTTGATGCATTTTGTACTGCGCTGCAGACACCTTGTGGCGCCTTATAAACGATAATAATAATAATAAAATTGCCCCATTATTTTTTTTGCATCCTTCTATCATTTACTGTTCACTTTCCCCTCCTCTGTTCTCTCCAATTTCTTCTAAATAAACAAATTCCCACATTGACTTCTATGCCTTTTAACACAACTGGTCATCTCTACCTTTGCTTCTCATCACACCTTTTCATACCTCTGCCTGTCTTCACACTTCTTTTTCCACCTCCTCCCTCTGCTTCTTTGCATCACCCCTTCTTGTAACTTCCCCTCCCTCTGCTCTTACCTATCAGTTGCGCTGAATCACTGTGCCTCTCAATAGCAATGTGACTGAAAAATGTCACATTGTCAGAGAGAAGAACGGAGACCAAACGCTACTGATGACTGAAAGACGTTGTTGTCTTGGATGTAGTTGTGTGTAGTGCACCTCTGTTCACCCTACAGACAACAAGCTAAAATTGCCGGGGCGGTATGCCCAGCTAAAACACTCGGGGACTTTTTCAAAGCAGTGTGACACTGCTTTGAAAAAGTCCCAGGAGTGGGACGAAACGCAGTGGATATCTGGTGATTACCTTGTCTCGATCTAAAACGGACCATTGAGACGTCAGCGCTGCTGCCTCTATCTCCCTGCACGTGGGAGGTGTAAACAAACTCTTACTCCGTGGCTACACTAACTCCATATGGTTGCGACATAGCCGAATGCAAAGCTGGTGAGCTCCACATAGTGGATCTAACCAGGACCTCTATTTGCCTGTCAGCTTGTCGCATACAACCCGGTGGAAAAATCATCCATTCCTGTGACTCTAAATTAAGATTATCGACATACAGATATACCAGGAAAAAGGCTGTTCTCACATACAACGCTTTTTATGCTGACAGAAAAAGTATCCTAGTCGTGAGTATTTTGATACATCTCCTGCAGAAAGTTACATTGTGTACCTAGAAACTTTATATTTTGGCAGCCAAGAGATCGTTTTTGCCATACTCTGCTTATACACACGTGTGGTTTATATCCATCGATATTACGAATACCGTTAATAAGATTGACACTCCAACTAAAGAGGCTGATATATCACTTTGAATTTGCTCTTATTCAACTGAGCTTCTTTTATTGAAAAGTGCTATCTTTATGGTGTATACATATAGATATTGTTTTATAGCAGCTTATTTTAATATATATTTTATTGTATTACTATGAGTGTTTATTAAAACTTTTTTCTATACTACTTGGTTGCCTAGGATGAATTCATCCATTGCTGATTTTTTCACTATATCTACCTCGCTGTGTTTTTTTGTTTACGTATCTTTTCTTGGGGAATTTGCAATATTCCCCCTCACAGCATAGCTGAGCGCCAGAGCCCCTTCTCTCGTCTTCACTATTTGAAACTGAGTTGCACAACTGTTACTGCACCTGTGACAATTTACAGCCTGTAACTAGGCATATAACACTTCCAGCATTGTCTGCTTGAGGGCAGAATATTCTCACTGAAGCTCATGTGCTGGTGCTAGCCATGCTTGCGTATCACCTTGCTTTTGGCACTGTTTTACATTTTATTCTGTGCTAATAAAACTTTTTTTTTCCGTTGGCATACCACTATTCAGATTAGACTTCTATTTAGCTGTAAAACTAAAAAAAAGAAATATCCCAGGACAAATTTATAATCTAGGGAATAGGGAGGAGGGACCGCTCTCCTAGGGGTATTGTGCTTCTGAATGGCACACCATGCAAAATAGCATTTCAAACTTTATCATGCAGCTTATATAGGTGTGAGAGGAAATATGTGCTATACGGCTACAGTAATGTACGAACAAAGGTGCACTTTGCGCCTAATCCTGTCATCGTACTAAACAGAATCTACCCCAAAGTTTGAAAACAATCTTATCTACGCAAACATCAAATTGAAGGGCAAAAACAGTAAGATTTTAAAAATGTCAGTTTATAGAATCATTTGAGGGCCTTATCACATATGTTAATACTGCCCATGAATTACATCTTTAATGCATTTGCTAAACACATGTAGAATAAAATTTGAACAAACTGCATTTTACCATACATAATCCTGATATATGCAGATTTTGTAGGGTGCTTTTTAGTTCACTAATGTGTAAAGCCTAGCAAACTTGAATCATTTTATTACTCTCTACTGAAGATCATTGCGTTTTTGTGTATTAAATCAATAGGAAACTGAATTAAATGGATGACTGGCCATTTTATACATTATTTAGGAGTCTATATTCTCCATTTAAGTGGTTATTTTCAAAATGGATTTTACACAACTACCTAAGTAATATATCTAATAAAAAAATCGTTTCACCCATGTGTGACTATCCTCTTTCCACACATCTGTAGAAAGCTATGGGTTGGTGCAACAATAATGCTAACACAAGCCTTAGCAAAGGGTTTCAACCTTTTCAGTTAAGTGGCGTGTATGGTTTAAAAAAAATGCATTTCTAAAAGAGACATTTCATGTTCGTTTTGCAACACTCAGGTCACTCAAAAAATGACATTACACCACTACCTAATGATCCTCTACTACTTGAAGCATTAGAGGGAATATAATTCGGGGTTGGTGGATAAATGTCAGCAATGAAATAAAAGCCAATGTTACGTTTAAACGCTACAACTAAAAGTATAAAACGATAGAGAATAGTAAAACGGTGTTGCTCGCGAACTAGAAGACTGCCCTTGAACACCTGAGATATCCTCACCCAGTCAAAGTCACAGGGGTTGCCATCCTCTCGTTGAGTCGGCAGCGCAGTGCACATGGGTGGCACTTTCCTAATCAGGACGAAGGAGACAGAAAGCAGAGCAGAAAGTAGGTAGTAAGGTTGAGACACCCAGCGCCATAGTCCAGGCGCTGCATATATAAGCGCAAGAAGCGGAGTAATCACCGCCATAACAACCGTATGCTAAATGAAAAAGCCCAAGCAAAAGATAAAACAAGACCAGGAATACACTGACCAATCACAGCGTACTATATAACACTAGCCAATCATCTGCACGATAGGATAAAAGAAATAAAAAAAAACCTGCAAAAGACCAACCACGGATCGCAATACAGGAGGCGGCTCTAAATAGATACTGCATCACTGACGAGGGACGGGTTACTGGAGAATGGAGACTCCGGCGGTGATTGGTTACTTCGTGGAGTCTTCACCGCCTCTCGAACGCAAGAAACAAATAGCTTCGCTACTACAACGCCGGAAGTCGTATTCCCCAGATTGTTCCTATTGGACAGTGGTAGGAAAGAAGCCACCTACGATTGGCAGATGTACCAAGCAAGATGATGGAGGGTTTCTCTGGGCTCTTCGCACCCGCAGATCCGCCAACAGCGCTGTCATCTGGACCAGGAGTAGCTGCCGTTGTTTCTGGTGGTAGCGTGGGATTCGGGGGAGGGAAGGCTCATTCTGTTTCAGGATCCACCAACGCTGCCGTGCCCGGACCTCCACTGCCACCGCCCCCATCACTCTCTGCGGTGCCTGCTGGGGAAGATGCATCCCGAAGATTGTCGGTTGGTCCCTTCTATTTGCTCAAGGAGCTGCCCGGTATGTGAGGTTATTTAGCTTATTTATTTCTGTGTCTTTACATAGGGTCCTTTATTATTCTGTATTAATAAAAGTCCTTGTCAGTAACTGCTTGAAGAAAAGGTAACCATGAGCTACAATGCTACTATCTTATCATATATGTGACTCGCCCTCTACAATATTACGTGTTCAGAAAAAGCTGCCGCCACTGTTTATATGTGCCTGGTTGATGTTGAATGATTAGGTGGCATATAACGTAACAATTTCAAAACAAGTCTGGGAAAGTTTAATAATGCATCAGATGCGCTGCATGTATCAAATTCATTTCCTCTGAGCTGGCAGTCGTGTATCTCTCCCATGTGGAATTTTATAATGGATCTGTCAATAGAGATGGTTAGTGACTGATAGCCTACTGTGTGTGCCATCCAAGCTCTTCTTCCAGAAGGCTGTGATAAAAATGCTTGGTTCCTATTTTTATATTGACAAAGGAACATGAGAAATACAATCCAACATGATTTAAGTTTTAAAATATATTCTAAAAACTTAATTCATAGCATTATTCCAAAATGGGTACTGCCCACTATGAGGAGAATAATCCATCACCTGTAATATACCTGATACAAAAAGTTAGAAAAATGACTCTTGTTCCAAGTAGATTTAAAAATGTTTTATTTATTGCAAACACAATATTCAGCTCTACAGCTGTTTAATTAAGGGTTCATGATGTTTGAAACTATTCTAAAAGGCAAGGGAGGAGTCACAATTTTATTTGACTCAAAGATGTGCAACATAACAAAGCTATGAGAAAGGCAAGTCAGATACTTAGTTGCATAGGGATAGGTATGTGTAGCCAAAAGTGAGATGTAATAATGCAACTCAGATGACATGGCCTTGTATGTCCTTACCTAAAAACAATATAAATAAATACATTAGACTGTGCATAAAAGGGTAACTCAAACGGTGCATGACCTGTATTACAAATTATGCTAAGAAAGACTAGAGGTAATAAACAATTATAGGTTGGAGCAAAGAAGGGACAGTGGGGATATGATGGTAGGTTTCCAGTATGTCAGGTTTAACTAGGTACGTTTGAATGTTCTTCAAAGGAAGAGAAGCATTACTTCACTGAGAGTGTACTTGCTACATGGAGTAGCGTCCATTCTGAAGTGGTAGAGTCTAACGCAGTAGTACAATTTAAATATGATTGGAATAAACATAAGGAAATACTAAATCTTCAACAAAATTGAGGGCCAAATAGGTTTTAGGTGAGTGGTTTAGAAAATAAAAATAAATGTGTACACTGGATACACTCTCAAAACCAGATGCAGAGCTACGTCCGCTAGCGTATTTCCGCTAGCCGTAGTCGTAAAAACGCTATTTTGTAGGTACTGCGCATGGCAGATGTTATGGCACGTAACTCTGAACCTACGTACCATCCTGGTATCTAGAGCATAATTACGAATGAAGGGGCGTTGCAGCCATATGACACCCGTAATTATGCTTTGGAGGCAGGGGGGGGGGCATTTAAATTATACAGTATGGGCGTGCTTATTCGTGTAAGTATGTGCAGCCATTACGGTTAAGGTAGGGTTTGGAAGGCGGTAACCGGCAAAAGTACGTACGACCGAAGGGAGAGCATATTAATTGTGATAGCGTAAATACGCCACACGTTGAAACATAAAGGGAACGTAGGTCTGGATCCGGCCCTATGTTTCTATGTTTAGCATGCTATCTATTCATCTTTGTGGTATTAATACAAAAAATAGATATAATCTAAACATAGTCTTAATATTGAGTTCAAACTTCATAAGTAATCATAGCAAATTAAGCTGGGTATGCTATACAATTATCGATCCAAACAACCAACAAAATAGTCCAATACCTCTATGAAGAATAAAAGTATTCATGGCACAATGACTGTCAAATGGTCTACCCAAGACTTGACTGTACATAAACTCATTGCAATTTCCCTGGCTGTCGGACCATTTTATTGGAAGCTGGAGAAATCGTGCAGGTGTGAACCAAGCTTAACACATAATTTATTTCATGCCGGCTAGTATTTTCCACAAGTGGCACAAGCTAGAAACGCATCATAAAACAATGTTGCAGAAAACTGCTCTGAAAGCTACCTTTTTTCCATTATAAAGAACCTATGATCTTAAATACAGTGGCAATTATTAGTGTCCAAATTCTTTATCTACAGATAATCGATTATTACCTTCTTTAAGCCAGCATGCCTAAACAGAATTTATTGTATTATATATATCACCAGTAAAATGAGAAATTATTGTAGGTAAACGTTTAGTTGCTGTTGCTTTGTAGACACTACATATAAAAATGCTTGTGCTTTTTAAAGAATGTAGCTAAAATAAGTCATAGTGTTAGATGGTGGTACAATTATAAGGCTTAAGCTGGCCATACACTACAACGATTATCGGTCACAGCAGGGGGTGGGCCGATAAACGGGACGACTTCCCGCAAGGGAAATGTCCTGTTATCGGCACCATACACCTCCTCTGCTGGGACCGATAATCCTAGCAGAAGAGGGGAGGGGGGAGGCAGCGCTCTCTATGGCGCTGTTGCAGAGCTATGTACAAAGTCTACCTTCAAAGCTGTCAGAGCAGCATAGTGCATAGATCTGCAGCAGTGTCTATTGCAGGGAGTAGTAGAGATAGGGATCTGCCGAATCCACGCTTCACACAGCGCGGGTTCGGCTGGTCCCTCTCTGTACTATTCCCTGCAATAGACGCTGCCATGGATCAGCAGCAGTGTCTATTACAAGGATAGGGAGCCATTCAGCTTGCTGATTGGCTCCCTTAAAATATTGTTTTAAAATATCGTTTTAAATCAAACATGCTGAACGATCAAATAATCGCACCAGAGCGTTTCTGGTGCGTTTATTTGACGTTTCAAAAATTGATCTGTACCATATACACTAGAGAGATTATTTGCCCGATCACCCAATAATTGGGAAATCTGGCCGATAATCGTCTAGTGTATGGCCAGCTTTAGATAGTTTCCTAAATGGTTGCATTCAGGGTTGCATGATTTAAATCAAATAGTTAAATCATGATTTGAATCAAAACGTTAAAAAAACGACAACTTTTGCTTAAAGAAATAGACACTGTACGGTTTTCTACAATCTAAAACATTCTACAGATTGCATCTGCAATCAGCTAAGCTGGTTGCATGCTACAGAGCCTTTTCTGTTGAGGATAAATGTGAAGACATGTACATGTTTGACTCAGACTCAACCAACTGATTGAGTGAAATTCAGAGCCTAATTGTACTTCTTGATTTAACGGTTTAGTGTGTATTTATTCTATTTCTGTGGTCATTTTTGTTACTGTTCTCACTTCAAAAATTGTTCATGTATTACTAATGTATAAGGTGTAAATTAAGGTCTAAAATTAAACCGTTTACTTAAAATAATAATAATAAAAAATTATTCAAATTATTATTCCTAGGGAACAAACAAGGTTTTAAAACCTTGCTCATTTAGATTTTTTTCATGTATCAATATCTCTTGTTGCATTTTGTTGTTTTTCTTTTTTAAGTAAGTTACTTAGTTGTTTTCTCTAATTTAAGATTAACTCTATAATATTTAATATTTTTCACTTTTCTTCAAATTCCAGGACTATCTGACCTCACAGGGAGTGTCAATCTTATTCTGCATTATAATCTAGAGCATTCTTTTGGTAAATTTTGTGGGAAAAAAGTCAAAGAAAAGCTCAGCAACTTTCTTCCAGATCTACCAGGTGAGAGGAATTCTAGGGTGGCACAATATGAAGTTGAGCTTTTGTGCAACATTTGGGGATGAGTAACTGAGTTCATTCTACTGCCTAGTTGCTATTTTTGCTTTTGACTCTCCACCCTCAGTCACCCTCCAAATGCTTGCTTTTCTCACATTTGATCTATTTGGGTGTGGTCTTTTCCTACTATGGAAGCTACTACAATTTATTTATTCCCTTGTAACTTTTCATCTGCATTAATCAGGGTACACACAAGCTTTTTTGATGATAATCGAGCAAATCACATGTTAAATTACAGTTTAAGCTGACATTTTACCAGTGTGCACTGTCCAATGATGCTCCAGAATTGCTTGAAACTGTCTGTAATTGATTTTGATTCGATTCTTATTTTTTAGCTCAACAATAAACACTATATTTAGTTATTTTTGCTAGTGTATATGGTGTCTTGAGCTGCGGGGGATCAGTTCAGTGTGTACTATTAGCCATTGTGAACTCCGCTTTACTTTTGACTTGGTTCTCTCTGGCCTTTCCAATTCCTACATTATCCTGCTTCTGTTGGTTCTAAATGCTGCTGCCTGTCTCTACCACAGCTGATGGTTTTTGCCCAGTTATTTCACTGTATACTAATCTCTTGGAGATTCATATTTTCCCATCTGTAAGCAGTTTCTTCATATTCAACCTACAATCCACCCAGGGCTGCCCTTCGCAGGAGAGGGGCCTTAGGCAAAGCCTTCTCGCCCCACCCCCATCTGGTGCATGTGCAGGTGGGTCGCTGCTCTGCGAATGTGCAGAATGGCACCTGAGCTGTGCATGCACTGATTGTTTATAAATAGGTAATCAGCTGAAGGTTAGTGGTTTATAAACTGCATTCAGCACTGTGTGCTGTGTATGAACAGATAAAACTTAAAACTGTCAGCTTCATTCACAGAGCAGGGGCTGTCTTCTACTTTTTTTTTTTCTTAAAGCAGTGCACTGTGGTTCTGTATATGAAGCTGCCAGAAAGTAGTAGCGGTGTGGGTTGACCGGATCTGTTATTTGTGAGAATGGGAAGTTTAAATACAGAGCTGTGGCTTGATACCAATTTACAGAAGTATATATAAGTGCTGCCAATGTATTTGTGCTTTTAATGACTTTGTAAATTAGTCTTAGAAATGCATTACAATATATCAATATATCTATATCTTTATTTGTTGTACCAAACAGGTATGATTGATACACCCGGCTCTCAGGATAATAGCAGTCTGCGCTCTCTTATTGAAAAACCTCCAATTTGTGGGAACTCCTTCACACCATTGACTGGAGCGCTGCTAACTGGCTTTAGACTACACGCTGGCCCGGTGAGATTTGCTGGTGTTTGTTGTCTTAGAGAAGTTTGGGATAAATATCAACCTGTTTTTCTCTTCACACTTTGGATCCTGTCCATTATTAATATTCAAAAATAATGTAAATTGTTCGTTGTAACTGTAAAAAAATAAATAAA
>WWET01004780.1:60956-72255 GCA_011038615.1 Limnodynastes dumerilii | reverse complement strand
AAAATAAATATATATATACATATATACACACACACACGCTTGAAGTTTTTAATCTATCTTTTTTATTGACAGCTCCCAGAACAATGTCGTTTGATGCACATACAGCCACCAAAGAAGAAAAACAAAAAACACAAACAGAGCAGAACGCAAGAGCCAGCTCCTCCAGGTCAGTATATTGTGAATTCCTCTGATTTCTCACTTGAATACACTAGTCACGGATTGCTAATTTTCATGTATATTTCATAGAAACACCTTCAGATTCTGATCACAGGAAAAAGAAGAAGAAACAGAGAGAAGATGACCCAGAGAGACAGAGAAGGAAGAAGAAGGAGAAAAAGAAAAAGAAGGTGACAACAAGAACTTTTTATGAAGTCTTGCAATTAGGTGTATGATACTATATAAAGGCCTGTCAATCTAGGAAAAAGATCACGAAAACTCACTTAGCCAGTACGGGGATTGAACCCACAACCTTGGCGTTATTAGCACGCTCTGACCAACTGAGCTAAACGGCCACTGTACAATTAGCTGTATGATAGGAGATGTATCTTTTGCACTGGCAAAAAATAAAATATGTAGATTTTCTATAAATGTTAGCAGAGATGCTTAACTTATAATACAGGAGAGTGAAATCCCTTCAGTAAATCTTGTGTTGAGACTGAAAAGTTAAGTTAAAATAGTATTAAAAAAGCATGATCAACATATTGTGAATATGCATATTATAAAAAAATTATGCAGCAGTTAAAAAACAAAAACCATATATTTACTTCAAATCCATTCCCAGTGACTCACCTACCACCCCCACTCTTCAAATTAGAACATTCGTAATTTCTCCTGTCCCTTGTGCCCTAGCAAATAATTACTATATTGGTACATTTCTTAAGTTGGCCGCTCACTACTTCTGTTATCGCTCCCAGCATGTGATGGCTGATAATCAGGATGATTTTCCTCTATAGAAAGGTCCCAATATCAGCGCCACACTCTGTAGAGGCTGGGAGCGATAATCTTAACAAGAGACCCATGCAGCTTGCCATTGGCTGGTTGTGAAAAAATTTTAATGGGAAAAAAAGATAGTGTGAGAGGTTCTGCAGTGCTGTGCAGAGCCTCTCACACTGGCAAGCTGCTCAGCACTGTGAACGTAAACACAGAAGGAGAGAGGACATAGTGGACACTGTGTCATCTCTCTATCTGTGGGTATACAGCGCTTTGCAGATCATTTCACACTGACAGACTACACAGCGCTGCAGCCTGATAGTGTTTGGTATTCTGCAGCCCTCTTCTGTGCCCTCTCTCCCTCTGTGTTAAATGACTCTCTGGACAGAGGGCACGGCGCTTGAGAACACCAGGCGCCTCAAAAAATCGTAGCTCCGGAATCTCCTGATCTATATAAAATAATTGGACCCTGGCTGTTTTTCAGGGTTTTATCTCCGTTTAAAAAAAAACAAAAAACTTGCGCACGCATTAGAAATTTTTGCCCCAATTGACGACAATTGTGTAGTCTACTCTGTAATCACTCTAGTGTGGGGCCAGCTTTAGAGAGCTCCATGCTAAACTTTTCCTGATCTAAGTGGTAAATACAATTTATCCACAATCCTTCTGTGATAGACTTGCAAATTATAGTACTTATTCAATCTTTATTGAAGTCTTTAAATTCCAAAAAATAGCACCTTTTCCCCCTCACTTGTTGGCAGCATAGCACACAGGGTAGTTTCCACGGGGCAGGAGGCAATACAGGAAAAGTAAATACACACATAAATAGGCCAATCCTCCGGTGTTCAGTGTCTTTTCTTTTTCCTGTGGTGTAGGAACCAGTCAGACGTTTTTATTTTACTATTCCTGCGACTTACCCGGCGGCCAATGCCGCTATGCTCAGTCTAAGCATGTGCCTTCCCGGTCCACTGACCCTCGTGGCGGGGAAGAATGGGTGGAACGGCCGGTCCATTTCAGTCCTAGCACCGTCTCTCTTAAGACGGCGCGGGCGCTAACTAGCGTTTTTCAAGACGGAGCCAGAAAGTGACTCTGTGTTAACTTCCGGCTGCTAGAGCCAGGCCTCACATGGGTGCAGCCATCTTGGGGAGGCCCTTGTATTGCATACAACTTCCGGAGCCAGAACCTTTCCTCTGGAGGTAGGGCTGTTTTTGGCGCCAGAATCAATCCTCAAAACCCAGCTGGGCACAGCACAGGTTGTCTGTATCCTGATTCCTGCATCAGCATGGAAGATAAACGGTCGCAGACCAGGAAGTCTGGGTAAGTCAGTGTAGAGTTTTTTTAGTTAGGAATTTATTGACTTGTCTAGATACTTATGTATGTATTACATTAGGTCTGAAGCAAGTAAAGAATCAGCCTCCTCTAAAGGGCAACATAAGAAGCTGAAAATTTCTAAATGTGTTTCTTGTGACATTGATTTACCTGAAAATTATGCTGCACCTATTTGTGCAAACTGTTTACAATCCCAGCAACAACAAATATCGCCCCAAATGTTAGAATTTATTAACATTATGAAAGGAGTATTTATGGAGACATTTGTCACTAAGGAACACCTGGAAGGATTTCTGAGAAAGTTAACCCTTAAAAGACCCAGAACTTCAGTAGGAAGGAGCGTATGTGCCGGGTGAACTTGTATTGTCAGATGCTGAGTCCGCAGCTTCTAAGGAAGAAGAACATACAGCTCCAGGATCTTTTATTTAAATAGCATAAGAAAAAAAAACAGAGTTTTTCCAGTTTCGCTAATAATTAGAGATATTGGGTCAGATCCAGAGCTACGCTGGCCGTCTGGCTGTAAGTACGGCCAGCGTAGCTCTGGTGCACTCCCCCTGTCCCTCCCCCTGTGTCAGCGTAGCTAGACACAGTTACGCCGGCTGAAGGCTACCCTAACTTAAGCCGGCGTAACTCCCTAACCCAGCCCTCCCGTCCTAATTACCCTACCCTATCCTGCCCCTTGTCCGTAACTACGCTGTAGTTACGGATGCTAGATCCATAGCTCACAGAGCCATGGATTACGCCGGGCAACATCTGCCCGGCGCATGCGCAGAATGGCATCTCTGCCGTTCCTATGCTGCCGCCCGCCGTAGTTACGGCGTAGCTCTGGATCTGCCCCATTGTGTCTATAGAATGGAAGTACCAGACAAGCAGATTCTTTCCATGTCCAGGATTAATAAAATGTATCCGTTCACTCTTGAAGAAACAAAGAAATGGGAAGAATCACCCAGGATTGACGCAGCCATCTCTAGTATATCTAAACGCACTACCCTGCCCATGGAGGATGCTAATGCGTTCAAAGATCTTATGGAACGCAAAATGGAAGTGAGCCTCAAGAAACAATATCATCTCAGGAGCAGTTTTAAGACCAGCAGTTTCTACAGCAGTAACATCCCGGGTGTTGAGAGTATGGGCAGGGGAGATGGAGAAAAACATTGCCGACAGAGTGAAACGTAGCGAGTTGTCTAAAACCATTCAAGATATGCAGTTGGCAATCGAATTTCTCTGCGAGTCATCAATGGATTCAATAAAGCTAGCAGCACGATCAATCGCCACAGCTGCCGCAACCAGAAGAGCTCTCTGGCTGAAGCCTTGGGCGGCTGATGTACAGTCCAAAGCCCACCTTTTATCCATTCCTTTCACGGGTGACTATCTTTTTGGTCCCAAGTTAGATGAGATCATTACCAAGATTTCTGGAGGGAAGTCGGCTTGGCTCCCGCAAGAAATACAATAAGAAACTTTACTTCGAGTAGGTTTATAGGTTTGAAGGTCTTAGTATTGTAAAGGACACCAGATCTTATAGACTCGGTAGAGCATACCTGAGAAAATTTCAGCAAGGTCCATCCAGGCAGAATTTCTGGTACAACAGGGGAAAAGACAGTTTTTTCGTCCCTCAACCATGTGATGCCAGGAACATGAGTCCCTCTATGTCTCTGGCGGTAGGAGGGAGACTCAAGCAATTTACCAGCCAGTGGATGATTACAACTTCAGACCAGTGGATCTGAAAGATTGTAACCAACGGGTACATACTGAAATTCAAGACTTAACCCCCAAAGGATTTATTCATGAAGTCAAGGTCCCCGCGACTGCTGGAAGAGACCGTCGTGCTCAAGGAGAGTCTGGACAACTTCATCAAACAAAAGGTTATATTTCCAGTTCCTTTATTACAACAAGGGGAAGGATGTTATTCCAAAATCAGGGGGTTTCAGAGTAATTATAGATCTAAGGAAACTGAATCAATACCTCCTAGTGAGACACTTCAAGATGGAATCGATTCGTGCAGTCATACCAGCTGGGGATGGGGATGTTCCTTACGACCATAGACCTTCAGGACGCTTTTCTTCATGTCCCAAATTGTCACCACCAGCAGAAATATTTCAGATTCCTCGTTTTCCAGTGTCACTTCCAGTTTGCAGCGCTACCATTTGGTCTCTCCACATCGCCCAGAACATTCACAAAGATACTCATACCGATTATTGCAAGTCTAAGGGCAGAAGGAATACTAATCTGGGCTTACTTGGATGATCTACAAGGTGGCATCAACATCAATAACAAACAAAGATTCAAACGGAAAGGGTCATTCAAATACTTCAGAACCACAGTTGGCTCATAAACTGGAAAAAGAGCCAATTACAACCAATGAAGAGAATAAAGTACCTAGGAGTTGTTTTGGACACCGACCAAGAAAAGATCTTCTTACCCCCAGAGAGAATAGAGGTAATAAAAAACAAGATATTACAGCTAAGGAAACGACCATGGTCATCAATGGAATAATGCATGCAGATCCTAGGATTAATGTCTCAATAGACTTGGTGCCCTGGGCAAGAGTGCACATGAGATCGCTACAAACTAGCTGTCTACGACAATGGGACAAGGACCCTGGAACTGGAAACAAGACTTAGTTAATTTCCCTGACAGTAGAAACAAGAAAGGATCTAATGTGGTGAACGACACAAGAGAACCTTCTGAAGGGGAAACACTTCAGGTCTCAAGCCCCAGTCATTATAACTACAGATGCCAGCATGTCCGGTTAGGGGGCGGTATGCGGAACGCAGATAGCGCAAGGATCTTGCGAACCCTCAATGACGAGCACACTCAAATCTACGAGAGATGAGAGCGGTCATAGAAGCTTGCTTCCGGTTTCATCAGTTCATCAAACATCGACACGTAACGATTCACTCCGACAACAAGTCAGTAGTAGATTACATAAATCATCAAGGAGGAACAAGAAGCAAGCAAATGATGGAACAAACAAACGTATTGCTCTAATGGGCAGAACAAGTGTCTACATCTCAGCTGTCTACATCGCAGGCAATATAAATACAGTAGCGGATTCATTGAGCAGAAGACAGATTACAGCAGGGGAATGGGAACTAGATCAACAAATGTTTCATCAGCTGACTACAAGGTGGAGAAAGCCAGAAATAGTTCTATTCCAGGAACAGGGGTCTCAAGGCGTGGACGCACTCTCAAGGAACTGGGACTTTCAACTGGCATACATCTTCCCACCAATCCCTATCATTCAACGTGTGATAACCAAGATCATGTCAGCTCAAGCAGATTTCATTATAGTTCTCCCCTTCTGGCCAAGGAAACAATGCCAGGTGCTCAGCCTGGCAGTGGACCTCCTGTGGATGTTCAAGCCATACCAGAGACTTCTCAGACAGGGAGTGGTTTATTACCCACACCCACAAGAATTAAAACTGACGGCATGGAAGTTGAGATCGCCAGCCTTTCAAGACACGGCTTTTCAACCAAGGTAATTAACACCCTTGTGAAGGCTAGAAAATGTACCACTTCCAAGATTTATCATAGGATTTGGGAGATCTTCAGATCATGGTGTCTGATACAGTCTCTTATGACTATACAACTCCGTCTATTTCTGTTATTCTCAATTTCCTCCAGTCTGGATTAGTACCTAAGCAATTTTTTTATGCTACACTCCGACTGCGTCCAGCTATTCGTCCACCCGTTGCAACCTGGGACCTAAACTTAGTCCTGGAGACATTAACTGGTCAACCCTTTGAACCATTGGAAGAGGTCCCATTGAAATTTCTGTCCTGGAAAACCGTTTTTCTAGTAGCCATTACCTCTGCCAGAAGGATTTCTGAAATACAGGCCTTCTGGGCTGAGCAACCTTATACTTGTTTTCACCAGGAGAAGGTGGTCGTAAGGACAAACCCTTCTTTCTTATCAAAGGTTGTTACCACATTTCATCTTAATCAGGAAATAATCCTGCCGTCATTATTTCCCAACCCTGCAACAGAAATGGAAGCTAAGTATCACACTTTGTATCTGCTCAGGACTCTTAGAATTTATTTAGACAGAACATCTTCATGTAGGAAATCTAAGTAACTATTTGTTATACCTGAAGGTAAAAACAAGGAAGGACCAGCGACGAAATCCACTTTAGCCAAGTGGATCAAAAATTGCATTCAACAAACATATATAACCAAGGGACTGCAAGCTCCTGGGGGTATTAAAGCACATTCCACCAGGGCCATATCTAGCTCGTGGGCAAACAAGAGATCCGCATCCATCCAGGATTTATGTAAAGCAGCCTCTTGGTCATCGGTTCACACCTTCACTAAACACTACAAGGTGGACATTATAACAGCCCAAGATGCTAAGTTTGGCAAAAGGGTACTGTCTGCGGTCCTATAAAATAATGATGTATTTTGGAGGTAAGAATTTTTTCTGTCCCAATGTATTGTCACTTGGTGATTGTGGTGTCCCTCCCTATTGCACTAGCTTTGGCATAACCCTGTGTGCTATGCTGCCAACAATTGAAGGGGAAAAGGTAGTATTATACCTGATAATTGTATTTTTCCTGAATCTTGTTGGCAGCATAGCTAATTCCCTCCCATACTTATGTGGTGGTTTTGTCTGTTTTACCTGTGTTTTATTGTAGCTAGAGAAAGTGAAGACACTGAACACCGGAGTGGCCTATTTATGTGTGTCCATTGTGTCTTTTCTTTTCCTGTATTGGCTCCAGCCCCGTGGAAACTACCCTGTGTGCTATGCTGCCAACAAGGGGAAAATACAATTATCAGGTATAATTCTACCTTTTTCAGGTCAATCTCTAGTATACTGTGAGAAATTGCGGAATATAGATATGGATCAGAATGGCTGGTCTCCCATTAGGCAATAAATTACTAAAAATGTTATTTTAGAAGGTTCTTTGTGCTGGCTGCCCTGTATCCTCTTTAAATCTTTGCCAGAGGCGCTATTGGGAAATTGGATTTTTTTTTACTTTTGATGGCATAAAAGAATAATTTAATTGAGCAAATACTGTCCATAAAATCACCTTATTCAATGTTACATTGCAAACCTTTATAGATAAATTAGTAACAAAGCTTGTAATATTATTCAGCATATATGCATTGCTACTAGACTGCAGATTACTAAAGACTTGAAAGAAGCACTCACACCTTGGCTTTCTAAATTGAGGGTAAATAGGGTCTTGGGTCAGTATAATTTCAAATGACTGGATGGGCCATGTGGCTCCCATCTGCCATCACTTTCTATAGCTTTCCAGAGTTGAGAGACTGGTTTGTCTTATTGCATCAATAGAAAGTATTTGATAAGGTCCCCTAATAATATTCTAAAACTTAAGATTGTGGTGGAACTTTTATCTTTGTCATTAAGAAATTGGGAATATGTTCTTGTGTTGCACTACAATTGTATTCCGAAATAGGGAACACTTAATATATCCCTAACGTAAAGAGCACCTTGTTTTCGAGAATAAACTCTTTGTTTGTGCCTTTTTTTTTATTTATTTTTTTCTTGGACAAAAATTATAAGTTTTTGTTTTTTTTTGTTTTTTTTTCAGTTTGTAATGAACAACCATAATGTAGATGATTTTTCATAGATTTCTGTTGATTACTTATATAGAGCTATATACCTTATATAGCACTTTATTGCAGCTATATGCTCTTGGAAAATGTCCGTAAAATAAAAATATTTACTATTTATATGACATGATGCTGTGAAATGCTTTCTTAAAGTATAGTATACACAAGATGTAAAATTGCTAAGTGTGTGTTTTGCTTTATTTTTGTAGAATCGCCACAGTCCTGAACACCCAGGAGCAGGAAGTTCACAGAGTGGATTACGCTAAGCATTAAACAAGATTTGTAAATATTGTCTTCTGTAACTTTTTATAGGGCTAGTTCTTTTTAATAAAGCTCCCCCCTCATCTTCCCCTTTAAGAGTTGTCTGTGAAATTTCTACTCCTGAATACTTTAAGTATTTCATATGAGGGACAGATAGCACCACATAGTTGGTGATCTCATTTGTGTCAAATACCAGATGTTTGAGTTGAAATGGGGAGAACATATAAACTTCACACAGATAATGCCTAGTCCAGGATTGAAACCATTACCTCACTATGAGACACAATTGCTAATCACTGAGCCACCGTGTGGCCTGATGCCTATCATTCATCTTAAAAAAACAAAAACACCAGCTCAGTCTTTTAGATCTTCACTGGATCCGTTACAGTGCACCCACTATCTGAAAGAACCTTCCTCATCCATTAAGAATATCCTCTACTCTACAAACTATCAAGTTTCAGACAAGCTTAGCAAAGTTCTCAACCTATTTATAAACATATATGTCAACTACAATGAGTTTGCTATCTAATGTTTATCTTTCAATTACATGAGTAACACAAACTTGAAGACTTTTATTTCCATACTAAAATTACCCTGACCTGTAACTAATACTACTGGGTGGCTGCATCATACAGAGCACCGAGCAGTTTTACCATACATCTTGGCTGGTCCATTGTGCAATTTATAGCACTTGCCTTTATGTATCAATCCCCTATGTAGCTGATCCAGAGTTTCTTTTGCGCAAGCATTGTACGTCAGATCCAGAGTTGTGTTTCCGCCAAAACACGCAACACTGGATAGGACAAAGTGAAAAGGGGAAGCGCAGACAGAGCCATAAATAATAAAATGATCTACGAATGTAATATTTACATTTTTAAACTATTCAGTCCACCATACAAACTGAAACCTCTGGTAATGGATCTGTGTCAAATTAGTCCTCATTTGGAAGGTTAGCCTCCTCAGTAGATTCACGAATGTAAGCCTGCGCATCTTGGGGGGTAGAAAAATCTTTAACGATCCTTCAAATAGCCTCAGACGTGCTGGAAAAAGCAGTGCAAACTTGCGGCCATCTTTCACGAGCTGGGTGCATAACTGAGAAAAAGCTTTACGTGCCTTTGATACTGCTGCCGAGAAATCTTGAAAGATCCTTAAGCGGTATCCTTCCTACACCAGTTGGTCCATTTTCCTAGAGGGGGATCCAGATAGTTTCCTTGTGAACAAAGTTCAAGCATTTGATTTTATTCAGTATTTGGTTCTGTGTTTTTTGCAGGTGGGCTGGTGTTTTTTTTAGGGTACAGACATCTTGAAAAGATTGTCCCACTGTTTGTTCAGAAGCTGAGATTCTCTACTGCATCTGGGATAATTGATCCTTCACCTCCTTGAATTGCCTGGGTAAAGGTAGCAGCTTGTTTAGACATCAGAGGGGCCATGGTTTCCTGTATAGCCTTCACAATCATCAGCATAGGCTAGTATGGAGCTTCCTTTATCAGGGCTGGAGGTTGGGGAGAGCTCTGGTGGAGACAGAGATGTGTCCATGTGTGTTATGGATGTCCCTGGTGTTCTGGTCCCTGATACTGACTCTGTATCCTCACTGCAGGATCAGCCATCTCTATTGCGGCTGTGGCCGCCATTTTAAAATCCATGCAGCCTTTCTCTGGCCTTACTCTTTGCTGTTTTGCCGGTATCTGCACTGCCAAATAGCGCTTCATAAGGGGGGGGGAGGAGAGAGCTAGTCGCACCGCTGAGAAAGCAGTGAATTTTGCAGTCTGTCGGCGGGCTAGATGAAAAGTCCCGCTGTGGCCACACGGAGCTCACTCACGACGTGGCTTGCAACATAGGTGCTGGAATCGAAAGTCCCGCTTAATGTCTTTATTAAGAACGCAACCCATCTCTTTAACCCAGAAGTACTGAATATTATGATAATTTCACAGGGTAAAGAAATTTCTTTGGATTGTGTACATCTTAATAGCCTTACTAATGTGTACACAATTTTCATCCTTCAATCCTTCATCCCCCGGTTTCGGCTGATCCCTGTCTGTAATAGCCGCTCCTTGTAATAGCCGCTGCTGTATATCTATGTACTGTGCTGCTCTGACCACTTTAAAGCATACCTTCAAAGCGGTCAGAGCAGCATAGTACATAGATATGGAAAAAGAAAAGGTAGCTGCACCAACCTACATATATGTATGTATACATACATGTATGTGTGTGTGTGTGTGTGTGTATATATATGTATGTGTATATATAAATACATTTACAAACAGGCAATAAAGGCAAAAACAGGAGAAAAAAAAGGAGAAAAAACGCAGGTAAGTTACTGAGATTTAACCCCTCATGCATGAAATCCTCTAGGTTGTTAGTGGCAGTTTAGTTTAAAACTTTATTAATCTTTAATAGGTTAATATATAATTAAAAAAATGTAAAAGGTATTGGGCGACATATGAGACAGAAATAAAAACAAACACTTCCCGAAAAAACACTGGTGGACTCTGTACAATAATTGTGCAGCATGAAATGGACGGTGCTGAGGCTATTTACAGCATAATGAAAAAATCAAAGGTAAGTATTGAAAATACCATGTAGCAAGAGGCCTAAGCTATCTAAGGATGACCAGAGACTACCCCTAATGAGAAGACTAGACATTTTGATTTTTCTAACACCATTGTTTTGCTGTAAATGTGGATATAATATACTTCATTGTATCAAATAAATATAATATACTAATTACACTGCTCAAAAAATAAAGGGAACACTAAAATAACATATCCTAGATCTGAACGAATGAAATATTCTTATTAAATACTTTGTTCTTTACATAGCTGACAACAAAATCACACAAAAATTATCAATGGAAATCAAATTTATTAACCCATGGAGGTCTGGAAGTGGAAAAACACACTACAGGCTGATCCAACTTTGATGTAATGTCCTTATAACAAGTCAAAATGAGCCTCAGTAATGTGTGTGTGGCCTCCATATGCCTGTATGACCTCTCTAAGACACCTGGGCATGCTCCTGATGAGGTGGCGGATGGTCTCCTTAGGGATCTCCTCCCAGACCTGGACTAAAGCATCCGCCAACTCCTGGACAGTCTGTGGTGCAACGTGGCGCTGGTGGATGGAGCGAGACATGATGTCCCAGATGTGCTCAATTGGATTCAGGTCTGGGGAAAGGGTGGGCCAGTCCATAGCATCAATGCCTTCGTCTTG
>WWET01004780.1:31512-47609 GCA_011038615.1 Limnodynastes dumerilii | reverse complement strand
TTAAAATATAAAAACTATATCAAAATGCATAGAATACACAAATCTAAAAAATACATAATTTTATAGGAATAAAGGCATAAATTAAGAAACAGACAGGATAAACTCAGAAGAGGAATAGAAAGGCATGTAACTCCTCTCCCCAGATCAGACCTTTTCATTAAACATCAAAACCACTTTACCTCCAAATCAGACCACCCAGAACATCTCCATAAAATGACACCCCAGATCAGACCACCCAGAACATCACCATAAAATGACACCCCAGATCAGATCACCCAGAACAGCTCCATAAAATGACACCCCAGATCAGATCACCCAGAACAGCTCCATAAAATGACACCCCAGATCTCCTACCTGACATCTATCTCGTGCTACAGCCCCTGCCAAACTATTTCTATTTCCTGCATTGTGATTGGTGGATGACTCCAACCATCTATCAGTCAGTGGTTATGAGACCACCCATCACTCTGATTGGTGAATGCCCAGAGCCATCCACCAATCAGCATGCTGCAAATTGCTTGAATGGCAGCTGGGAGGCAGGGAGATTATTTTCTGAGGTTGCGCTGCCTATGTATAACCTGCAGGGAGAATGGTCAGGATGTGTCCTAGCTGCCAGTTAAGCAGTTTGTGTGCAGAGTAGGTGCCATGGTGTCTCTTTTACTCTGGGGCCTATGTGCACTGTACACCCTGCATCCATTATAGAAACACCACTGTATAGCATAGCAGAATTACTACTTTTTTCTGTTTGAGCATTTTTCCATGTGGGCTTTTTTCTTTGTGGGTATTTTCTAGTGTGAGCAATTTTCCGTGGGGTTTTTTCCGTGAGCAATTTTCCTGTGGGCTTTTTTCATGTGAGCTTTTTTCTGGTTACCGCCAGATGATGTATTCACGCTACACATGATTTATCAACAGCTGTGATTGTTACAGCGTACACACTAATCCAGTATTGTTTAATAACACTTGTTTATTGTATGATCTGCAAAATAATCAACTGAAAAACGTAGTGTGGTGTAGGTATTTTAGTGATTAAATTATAATAGTAAGTTGTGTAAATGTAATTTTCACTTAAGTTATCATTTGGTAGGAATAGTGTAAAAGTGTGGTCATGGAAGAACAGCCTTTCCCGTTACCTCTCTTTGATAGTGAGTTGGATGACTAACAGTTTTTATAGGTTTTTTTTATCGGGCAATTCTTTCTGAACTCATGCTGTTAACTAACGTGCCCTTATGCAGTTTACTTTAATGGTTTAATTTAATTAAATATGATTTTTTTTTTATTAGGTAGCTATTATACACTGCAAGCATTAACCTGATGATGTTAAAAGACCTCCATATATTAGCTTTAACATTTGTAGTCAGGTTCTTTTAAACTTTCATTTTCCTCTTTTGAACCTAGATATTTACATTACCCCTGACTTTAGTTTCCTACAATGGGTAAAAAAGGAAAAGTTGGAAAGAGTCGAAAGGATAAATTTTATCATCTAGCAAAAGAGACAGGTGAGACTTTTCATATCTATTTCATGGGCGTTTTCTACTGTAACAGGTTTTAATACATAATGTAGATATGCTGCAGTTTTGTGATGCAAAGCCTATAAAAGAAGTGATGAGTGTGGGATTTTACGGTTGCTGTCTTAAGCTGGGAACACACTACACTTGTTTCTCACGATCCAATTAAAAAATGTTTGTAACGGCAGACTCTCACAATTTTTCTGCCAATGCATCGTTCATCAGGCAAATTCAGTTGTCTATAAAATCATTTCAGACAATGCCATTACCGATCACACACTATATCGTTTGATTGTGCATGCATACATACTTGCATGATATGGTGTGAAACGGTCATTTTAATCGTTTGAATGGATCATTTATTGGGTAAAACCAGTGTATTGTGTGCCCAGCATTATATTACCTCTAGGGTAAATAGGACATGTCATTGCAGATAGTTACCTGCTTGTGTGTTTGGTTATGTTTACAGGTCGACCATTGACTGGTGGTGCTATTCTGTAAATATTGTACTTCTCGCACATCTAGCCTTGCACAGAAATAAGAACAGAATCTGATTTTTATACTTACAAATGTTTTACAATATCATTTTTCTGCATGGACAATGTAACCTATATTGAGTAAGAACTGCCTTATACAAATTGTTTTCATTTAGAGACCGATATAGTTCTGATTTTCCTGCACTTTCAGGTTACCGCTCCCGTTCAGCTTTTAAGCTAATTCAACTCAACAGAAAATTTCAGTTCCTTCAGAAAGCACGGGCACTTATTGACCTTTGTGCTGCCCCAGGAGGCTGGTAAGTCATAGTATATATATAAGTGATTTTTATATTATTGAAATGGGTTCTATAACAATATGTACTAATTTATTTTCAGCCTGTATTTGTTTTCTTTATTTTTAGTCATATTGTCTTTGGGATATTTTATAGCATTGCAATTGCACCCAGGACACCAGTGATCTAGCAGTAAAAATCTTTTCCTACTTTCACTTAAAAAAAAAAAAAAAAAAAAAAAAAAAAGTTAACTTTTCTTCAATTATTTTTCTGTTTTCATCTATTTAATTTATTTTTATGCAGCATTTTTTGTACACATGCATATACAAAGACAAAAATAACAAAAATCCCAACCCCGCAAGACATCAGATGTGCACCACGCAGTGCCCAATCAGTAACGCATGAAAAAACCCTGAAGGTTCCCAATAACAAACCGTGAATATGCAAAACACTATTATATTATGTCGAACTGTAAGAGGAGACCACTTTAAATTGTGAAAGCAGAATTATAATTAAAAGGTGAAGTTTCTTAGCTCAACTCTATTTTTTTAGATTAAATATAAAGCTATGCAGTATGCGGGTTCTGTGTGCAAAAATTAAGTATTTTCCCTGCCTGCAAAAAATAAAAAATGTATAAGTAAATGTGCGTATTTTCTATGGTGCGCATGCGCAGTGCGTACAAAACAGCAAATACGTAAATTCGCTCCGACGCGTAACAGACTTAACTAAAATAAGTGTAGTGAAAGTTTGGCTGTGTCGCCTAGAGGTTGAGTGGATTGTGTATGCAAGAGAGGGGACAAATGTTGGTGGGGCCTGACTGGAGAGGATGAAGGTGGAATGCTACCTTTAGGTGCTGGGGCTCAAGCCTAAGCTCCTTTTACATTGCCTATCTTAGTTTTGACAGGTTTACCAATATATTTTTCCATCTCCTAGTGTTTGCAGATATAGAGGTCGCCAAAGTTAACGAGTCTGTTACATAAAACTTGTAAAAACGAACAGAACACGAGAAACAGGAGCATATAGACAAGAAATGTAGAGAGCCCGGAACAATACATATAGATCATTGCCACTATGAGGCACCAGATAGTGAAAACAAAAAATATAAAATATAAATATTATTTATTATAAATAATATAAAATATTAAGTAATTTGCAAAGTCAGATACTCAAGTGATATGGCTGCCATGATTCGTCCCCACTGACTCCAGCCGACTTCAGTACTGATGTGTAGCAGATAAGTTATCGCTCTTGTCTTCAGTTGGTATAGGTTTCGATGTGCAGCAGATGTGGAAAGTGCAAGGTTATCTCCACTGTCTCCAGCTGGTATAAATTCCGATGTATGGCAGAAACAACAGATGCAAAGTTGTCCCTGTTGTCTTCAGCTGGTGCCTATTTCCCTATATAATAGATAAAACAGATGCATGGTCATCTCCACTATCTCCAACTGGTTTAAACTCCAATGTATAGCAGTTATGTTCAGGAAAAACACTACTTTTCTTAGCACGTAGCAGAGATTGCAGCACTGTTAAGGGGGAGAATTTTATACTGGACTCTAATTTAGTTGGTGAAATAATGCAGTGTAGCAGTGACTGGCCTAATTGCCTTCTTCCACAGAATGGCTCCCTTCTGTGCCACTGAAGGTGCTTGAAGCCCCTTTTATTTTTATGGACAGCAGTGGATGTGACTGAACCTGTTTTTCTCCCCAATTACCTTTTCATATCCTTTGATGCTACCTTAAAGTGTATGCTGCATTTCAGCAGGTTTTATCTAGCGAATAAGGTGCAGGGATGGATCAGACAGAGGAGCTCTGTAAAACGGTGGTTACCATGGACAGCCCGCAATCAGAATGCCTTCAATTGCTGTAGCTTAAACAAACGGCCATTCCAGAATTTCATTCTAGTATTCTAGGATCTTCCTGTCACTTAAATGTTTGTTGTGCTTTATACCCCTTGGAATAATTTTCAGAATGTTTTTCTTTTTTGTTAACAACCATGAAGATCTTTTTCGGCCCCACACCCAGAGCTGCCACAAACTGTCTCAACACATTTTCATTACAGTATTGATTAGATGTTTAGTTTTCATCACTTGCTGCATTTAGCTAGAAAGTGTTACAGTTACATGGCAATGCCTATTCAAGTTAAAGGAGTATGGGAGGGGAGAACTGACATAATTCATATCTTATATCTTTCAAGTGGTTTGAGCAGCATTGTTTTTGTCTTTTTTTTTATGGCCATTGAATTCACTTGAGTCTACCATTTTTTAAATGTTATCTCCTTGGTATTCTGCTTTAGAAGACTTATGTAGAATTTTCTTATGGTTGGTTGTTTGTTTTTCAGGCTCCAAGTTGCCTCAAAGTTTATGCCTGTCTCTAGTCTTATTATAGGTAAGTAGGATGTTTCTTAGAGAGCGATAATGGACCGGATCCAGACCTTCCCTTTAGTTAGCCTACCTAAAAATGTTGGGCCGGCCCCAAGTTAAATGGGGTGTCATGGTCTAAACACCTTACTGTACATTATTTATAGCCACCCTACTTACCATATACACCCCACACGTTGTTGGAAAGGCTTCTAGAGAAATCTAGATATTGAGGAACGCCGTGTATGCATGTGCAGTTGTGAAATGGGGGAGTTTTCTGCTCGCAAAGTGCAGAAAACGCTCCCTTACTTATATCTGGATCCAGTACAATGTTTACCAAGTTCTGTCAACTTATATTGGTGTATGTGTTATTTGTTTTTTGTTTTTTTGTTTTTGTTTCAGGGGTTGACCTGGTTCCTATTAAGCCAATACCCAATGTTGTGACATTACAGGACGATATAACCAGTGAGTCCTGCAGACAGGTGATTAACTCTAATTTCAACTGTAGTATTCCAGAGAGTTGTGTAATAGTTCTATAGGTTCATATCCTGTTTTAAATATAAAAGGTACATTATAATATGATTGTGAATGTTTTATACAGATTTGTTTAACACTAATGCTGGGTACACACTACATAAAATTTCTCTTTCATCCATCTGGCAGGCACTGCTACCATGGGTTGGATGAGGTACTTTTAGGAAGAAACGCCTTCCCTCTCCAACCCCCTCAAACTCAGTTTCTTTGAAGTTCCGTAAGGAGTTTGATGCTTTTAGAGAGCTGCAGGCAGCTCTTTTATTAGCTAATTAGATTTTTTTAAATTAATTTATATATTTAAATGAACTTTTAATTTATTTATTTTAAACAGGCTGCCAATTAGAGAGAGATCATTTCAGCAGTGCAAATGGAAGCCAGGGGAGTGTAGCTGAAGAGCCTTTTGTTACTTCTGCCCTCGCTCCCCAGGTCATGCATTGACAGACCCAGCCTCTGGTGGATTGGGTTGACAAGCTGGTCCTTTTTAGTTTTTAGCCTGCTCCAGAAAATGCCGGCACATAAGACTTTTCTTTTTTCGAAATTGCTACCTCCACTGTTGGACCGAGGTAAAAGGCACCAATTTTTCTCTGGGTCCATAGGTGAGGGAAATTGCTGCCCCGCTCTAGGAATGGTCATTTCTCCTCTTTCCCGTGTTTTTCCTACTGCTAAAGTCATCTTATCCTCACAGGAAAATGCTGGATAAGGTAAGTTGTTCCTTAGTCTTCCCATATACATTCATAATTGTCAGTTACTGGACTAAGCTCCCCTCATGTTGGGGAATTTAAGTGATTTCTGAACAAATATAGATATAAAAGTCTGTCTTTCTGTACTGTCCCCATTCACTATCATAAGGGCAATTGTGTACTGTGGACATTCATTGTATGTCCCTTTTCTTAGCTCTTTCTATTAGAACATACTAAAAGGGGAAAATTAGGTCTGTCTAACTGTAAAAGTCTATCCTGTACTGTCACCATATTGTTTCTGTCAAGTGAAATTGTGTACTATGAATAATTATGGTATTTGTACCTACATTTTGGGGAAATAGTGTAAATTTTCTCCTAGTAAGTCTGGCTTGTACTGCCCCCTTTCTGTCATTTCTGGGATTTTGAACTGTGGACCTTGACTGTACTGTCTTTTTTCCCACTTTTTCTTAAACTTTTTTAGGAACAAAGTAGTGTAAATGACAGAATAATGCTGATTAAACAGCAGTTGTAATACAAGAAAAAAGTAAAAAACAAATGTTCACTTGAAGTGGTCACTGAATAGTTTAGAATGAACCTATCATGGGTGTCCTGCTTTCTGTGAATTCCTTAAAATACATAAGTATATTAAACATGAGGAGTTGTAACTTTCATTTTGGATTGTCCAGTATAATTGGAGAGTCCTGCATAGATTTGTCTCATACTGATAATGTTTCTAAAGCAGGTCTGCACTTCTTAATATTGTCTGAGAGGATGCTGATGAAACTTTCCCATGTGTGGAAAAAAGTGGAGGTCCAATTTTCTTTCAGTAGCATTGACTCCAGCCAGTTCATGTGGAATATATGGTACAGTTTGCCTTGAAATAGAGACATGAGAGGGGGTGCACTCTGGATACAGACCTTAATTAAGGATACTCTTTCGTGCAGCAGCCGAAACCACCTAAGGGAGTTTCTTGCATCCCCTCGAAGCCATACAACCTGATGAAAGAATACCAAAAATTGCCCGCTCCAGAGTGAGTGAGAATGGGCCTATGAAGAAGTCTAGAGCACACCTCCAGACCCAAATCCAGAAGCACTTAATAGGGGAACAGTGAGTGGAAGCCTGTATAGAACCTCTTCAATGGTGACATATAGACTAATTTCAGAGTACATTACTGCTTTAGCTAGTCTAGGTGACCAAAAAAGTTTCATAAGTAAAATTTCTGTAGCTCAGTGGGCCAAGCCCATTGAAGTGCTCTGATGCTTGCAGCCAGTGGATTTTTTATTTCTCTTTCATTGAAAGTTCAGCAGCTGTGGGCCCCAGTTCTTTGCACTGGTCACACCATCGGTAGTTCTGTCACTGGTTGAGTATGTTGGTTTTGCCGACTGGAGGAACACTCTACATAATGTCTCCCTTTCTTCAAGGGATATTTCTGAGCTTACTCCTTACCTCAAAATGAGAAGTATAATGGGAACTGGTTCCTGGAGTTTACCAGAACCATGAAGAAATTGTCTAATATACCACAGTATATCTTGTGTGAATAGACAGTCGTATTGACCGCTGATCCGCACGATTGCATTAAGGTTGCCTTAAAGCCCATACGAGAGAGGAGTGACAGGGGGCGTGCACTCCCCTCTCTCTAGGACGGACAGATTCCTTCACGTTTGAAGAGCGTGCAGGGGTCTGGATCCGGCCCTATGTCTTTAAAGCTGACATTTTTATTTTTTAAGTTGCATTTACAGGTTACCTAACTGAGCTAGATTTGGGCAAGGTCTCATTTAAAACCTTAATGGGCTTTCATAAAAAATATATATATTAACGAAATCAAAATGTTGATTTTCTCAAAGACTTTGGGCTGGATCCAGAATAACATCCGTCGCCCATAATATGTCTGTCAGTTACTGCGCATGTGTAGTAACTAATTTACGTAATCTATGTATTGTTTCATTACGAAGATTGTGCATATCCGGTCTTAAAGATAGACGTATTATGGGCGACGGACGTTGTTCTGGATCCAGCCCTTTATTTTTAATTATTGAGAGAAAAAAATCCCCTCTTGTATTTAGATTAGCAGTGAAACACACTGTACCTTTTTTTTTTTTTTTTTTGGTATAGGGGAAATGAAGCTTGGTGGTGGGTCTGCAGTTGAGTTAGACAGCTGAAGCTGGGGTTCAGCGCCAGCTAGACACACAAAATGGTGCCTATTGAGCAGGAAATGGACGCTCACCTTTACTGTGCACACTGTTGCTCAGAGCCCGGTGCACTAAGCACCACCAGTCCGCCCAAAGTATTTGTCAGCAGTATACCACAGCTGTGGAGGCACGGCTCACTCACCGAAGAATTGGAGAGGGAGGCTCACAGTAACTGGGCCAGGCGCGCGGACATTTACAGGCCGGGAAGCTTCGTTGCTCAGCGAAGTCATGGCGCACTGCACGTGACTAGGTTTTATTTTCGGGGTAGGGCTTATATTTCAGGAAATATGAAAAATCAAGGTAGGGCTTATTTTATGACTAGGTCTTATTTTCGGGGAAACAGGGTATTACTCTGTGGGACTCAAAAATACATGCTCAATTAGTTCATCAAGTCCATGTGGTTGCACTAAGTGATCATCCTTAATGCCTTTTGGTTGGTTCCCGGTGAGGTAAATTGCTCGATGCAGTCTGTCTTGAACCATTATTTCTTGAATTCCAGACTTTGAGTGCCTAGATTCAAGATGGAATCCCTTTGATCAGTCATCGACAGGATGTAGCCTCAGAAACTTTTTTTTTAGTACCTGCAAGACATACAGTACAAGTCTCCATATGCCCTTCTTTGAAGTCTTCATGCTCATATGTGCTTTGCCATTTAGGATGGTCTAAGCTCTAATGTTTGGTGCTGGCGATGGCTCCATAGAACCAGGGAGATCATCATCATGCCTTTCCTAGTCGACCTGTTACAGAAAACAGTCAATTACCCTTTTGTCATAGCATCTGCAGACAAATATGCAGCTACTGCAAGAGCACAGATAACTCTTGAAAACTAAAGTCTCATTCCAGCTTCTACATCTAGACCTGCAATGCTTAGCTTTAACAGCTCAGCTATTGAACCGAGATTCTAATAGCGTGGGGCTTGTCTGAGCTTGGGTTTCTGACCATGCTTCAGGCCCATAAGCCAGTGTCCTTTCCTGGAACCCTTCACCCCATTTTCTGGAGCCGGCAACAGTACCATATTAAACTGAAGAATAAATGATTGTAAGAAAACTGCTCCCAGCAGAATGACCTCAAATTCATGTAGCAAGAAACAAAATATTGATGAGAGAGACTGCAAGTTGATTCTGCATATGTAACAAATCGAAATCTAACAAGAAAAATGCCTCAAACCTGTTATTGTGATAAGGATATGTAGGATGCAAAATTGAACCAAACAATGGAGAACACAACCACATAAACATTTTCATTTATTCTATTTTAAAAGGCTTTGAAGAAGCAGCTTCAGACCTGGAAGGCAGATGTGGTTTTGAATGATGGAGCACCAAACGTGGGAGCCAACTGGGCTCATGATGCATTCACACAAGGTTATATATCCTACAATTTTTTTTCTGTGTTCTCTTGTATTAACGCCAATAACAGCTACTCATTTGAGGTATTTCTCTCTGTATAAGCATTGTTTGTCTTTCAAATGTCATGTCATGTGTTATGACCGTGTGTAATCATAAATATGTGTGAATTTCAGTTAACCTGTCTCTTATGGCACTCCGACTGGCTTGTGACTGCCTCTCAAAAGGTGGTTGGTTCATTACAAAGATTTTCCGCTCGGCTGATTATCAATCTCTACTGTGGATCCTGAAGAACTTTTTTAAGAAAGTGAACTCCACAAAACCACAAGCATCTCGTAGTGAGAGTGCAGAGATCTTCGTAGTATGTCAGGGTGAGTGATACACAACACAGCAAATGTCATCTATCTGCACTAACACGCACGTGTCCATAAATAAAATAAAACTTATGGTAAATAAAATACATACATCTCACAAACCTATTATAAAATATTCTTTTTACAGCATTGCTTGTTGAGCCTTGTAAATTTCTGTTAAAAATGAACGACTGTGGATTTGCGTTTTCAGAAGCTCACCATTGCCATATTTTCCATATAAAGGTGTCATTAACATGAACAGAACGTCACGTCTAAAGGGGACTTTTTTCAAACAAATGAACAAAAATGTTTTATAATATGATTTAGTTGTAGATTGCTGTCTAGAAATGTTAAATAATTATTTGGTAACTTTTTAACCACTTCTTATTTTTGCTTCTTTAAGGATACCTTGCTCCAGATAAAATAGACAGTCGATTCTTTGATCCTAAATTTGCCTTTAAGAATGTGGAAAGTCCCATGCAAACTGTTTCTCAGCTAGTATCTTATAAGAAGCCCAAGGTTTGTTGCCTGTCGAATCTTATTATATAGTAAGCTGAACATTCTTTTCTTATTGGAAGACATCTAGTTTTTGAAAGTAGAAGCACAAGATAAAATAGCTGATTACTTTATTTAGCCTGAGGCATAGTGCAACAACACTCAATCTTTCATATACTCTTGTCAGTCAATGTGAAACTCCATTTCTGTTAGGAGACGATAAAATGTAAACTGCTAGCTTATGATAAACTAACTTGTGTTGTAAGAGTATTTTTTTTATTCAGATCGTTTATTTTCTATTATGTATTGGTACTGTTAATACAGAATTTTTTTGTTTGAACAACTTAAGTTTACTAAAGTATTATACTTGCAGTTCTATGGTCTTCCCACATACCTTTTTTTATTATTATTACATCCAGTTTTTTTGGTGCACTTTCACTTTCCCTGTTGTCTTCTAACTTTTATTGTATGGTTTGATACTATTTCATACAGGTTGTTGCAGTATTAGGTTTTGGGAGAATGACTCTTATATTGAATAGATATTGTGCTAACATATTTACACTGTTAAATACCAAGCTTTTATTATACAGTTGTATTAGGAAAGAGACCCCTTTGATGGAGAACAAGAGTACTAAAGTAGTTCATAATTTGGATGCAGCGACTGCGTCCTAGTTCAAACGCTTTCTGACTGCCCTTTTTTCACAGGCTGAAGGCTATACTGAAGGATCTCTCTATCAGAAAGCAACTGTGATGGAATTCTTGAAAGCTCCAAATCCTGTGGACTTTATTTCCAAGATCAGTGAGGTAGGAAATAAACATGAAACTTTATTATTGTGTGCAAGTACTCACAGAATCTTAGCATAGTCCTACAATGTTTTTGAAGAACAGATTATTGAATGTACTGGAGAGGACTGAAACTGTTAATACAAGGTTAAATATTGTAGCAGATAATACTATGTTATACCTTTGTTTTTAGATTGTCATAGATAATGAAGATTTTGGGAAACATCCAGCTACCACAATTGATATCAAAGAATGCTGCAAAGATATTAAAGTGTTGGGACGTAAGGAACTAAGGTACAATTTTGTATGTTTTTCTTTAGTTGATTGACAGTTATTGGTTTGGAAATTGCTTGTAAGTTATACTCTTGCTCTACAGGTCACTCTTGAGCTGGAGATCTAAATTACGCAGACACATTGCAAAGAGGTTTAAAGAAGAATCGAAAGATTCTGTGAGGGAGATAACGTAAGACCTTATGTGTTTGTACATGTTTTTATTCTACTGTTTAGGTTCTTGTTACTTCTATATATTCTAAATTTACAAACATATTTTTCTTTTATATCTATTTTTTAATAATGATGCCTTTTGTGTCTCATTACTTTGACCTATCTTACAAATATACTTTATTCCAGCCTCAGCTCTGATGAAGATAACAATGACTCTGGAACTGAAGGGGAAGATGAAAACGAGAAACTTGACAGAAAGTTAACAGAATTGAAATCTGAAGAGTTGGCAGCACTTAAAAGGTTAGGGAAAAGGTCTTTTATTTTTCTTCTTATAATACCAATGAAGAGTTTCTATATGCAACTTTTTTGGTTTTGGCAGGAAGAAAAAACAGTTGCTCAAAGTTCAGCGTCGACAGAGGTTAAGAATGGAGCTGAAGATGGATCTACCTGGGGTTTCCATTGCTGACGATGGAGATACTGGCATGTTTTCCCTAAAAACAATTGGAAGAAATGAGGTGAGTAGTCTTTTCATGTTCCAATTTTAGACACTGTTTCTTATGTTCAAGCTACTTTTATAATATTGCACACAAACAAACTCATTCATAATGACCATATGCCAATGTGGTGCATAATGTTCTTCTCAATCTTTACCTTCACATGATACTCTGAGTTTCTGAGAATAAAACTGGCAGCCATATTTTTATGTGCTAAAGAGCAAAGAAAAATAACAATTTGTATTTTTTAGTGTTCATAACCCAACTGTAGGAAAAGCAAGTTTTTTTTTCATATATATATATATATATATATATCTCATTGGCTGCAGTGAAGAACATTCCAAGGGCGGAAACAATATTATAGTTGTGACTTATTCAACCAGTGATCCTCTGATTGCTAGATTAAAGCCTATTGTCATTCATTCGCTTGAATAAAGATTACAAAAAACTATCCTACTTTTCCAAAAGAAGCAAACTGTAAGAGGGAATATCTGAATTTTTTCTGTTTCATATTCACCATATATTGGACAGGTGATTTATCCACTTTTTGTGGCTCTAGTTACGAAGGTAGTTGAATGTTGATCTTTATAACATTTTGGAGCATTTGTTGTACGATGGAGCATATTAAAAATGCTAATTAGTTTTGCACAGTGTTTTCTTTAGGTTGTAGAAGGGGGTTAGGCTCCAAAATAATTAATGTGGCGGTAATCACGAAATTCATCTGCATAGTTACTGTTATGTACAGAGCCACTTTACTTGCTTGTATGCTGAAAGTATCCAAATTATACCCCTCCATTACTGTTGTGTACTCCATAATATATATTAAGTGTTTATCAATTGGCTTCAAATATATTTAATATGTTCTATAATTTTCTTTCTCTTTCATTTAACTTTTTGCCATTGTTTTTTATACTGTGCTCACAACCATAGCATATAGCTAGTGATTTTTCTTTGTTATTGGTGTACTTTACATGTTACTGTCTGCTAGAAGCAGTGATATTATTTGCTGCATGTACTACTACATCGTTATGACGTTTCTTTTAGGTGATGATATATTTTTTGGTGTTTGTGTTTTCTTAGTTATTACAGTCACTAGCCCACGGAGACATGTCTGCTGCAGATGCCCTTGTTTCTGATGCCCATAACGATGATATTGTTCTCTCAGATAATGAGAGTATGACCGATGATGAAATATCTCTTGCCAGTGACCTGGATGAGGAGGACTTTCTTGAAATAAGCCAACAGGAAAAAAAGTTGCAACGTAAAAGGCAAGGCATACTAGTGTTTACTTTTTTGTGTACAATAGGAAGAACCATTGCATAAAGACTTGTATACAGAAATATACATGTCAAACAGTAAGAACACAGTTATGATACAGAACAATAACAAATATGTAAACTCAAAGATCAAGGGTAGATTGTTCTATAAGACTTAAATACTTAGCAATAGTTCAAAGAGCTTCTCACAAAGTGGGACAAAATGAAGAGTATATTAAGGTATCAAGTGCTAAGCACACAACTTGTCTAGAATAACTGATGTCTAAAAGTGTGTTTGATTGGGGGTGGGAGAGACGGACCAGGACGTTTGTTGTTTATTATGTATATTGAGCGAAATGTAGCAATGTAGAGTGTAAAATGAAGGTAAACGGATGCGATTTATCTGAGGCAGAGAATAATAGCGTACATAGCAAAACACAACAAATCAAATTGTTAATGTGAGGAGGAGAGGTCAATTTCCAGTGGCCTAGTATCTCAGCTACTCCCGCGTGGCTAATGTGTCATAATAGAGAATTCTTGTATAAAGAGATGACTTGGTGAGTGCAAGTAGACAGATCTGCATTCCCCTGAGTATCTTGTCTCCAGTTAATAGCTTAGAAGCCTGTCGATAACCTTTACCAAAAGATCGCAAAAAGGGGCCAATTTCACCATATGTTTATAAAAGGAGCCACCCAAGGTTCCACACCTCCACGTGTCTGGGGCATGTGAGAAAATTTTATGTAGTCTTGTTGAGACCATGTACCACCTGCATAGAAGTTTGGAGCGCATTTCAACAATAGAGACTATAGGAAGAGTCTAAACCAATATTTGATATATATATTTTTTTCACATTTATGGGAGATGGAAATGGCACCCTGTTTACAACAAGGCCATTAATTCATCCAGCTTAAGTTGCGGTTTAGGAGCTTAAAGTGTCAGAAACAGTGGGAAGGGTGTGGATCTGGAGTGTTTTTAGTAGGTAGAAAAGTTTATGGACAACATTCATTTCTATAACGTTGATCCTCCCCAACCAGGAAAATGCCCAAGGAGACAATTCCGTAAAATTTACCGCTCAGTGTACCATCGTTTCCCTCCCCCCGGCATAAGCAACTGTTAATACGCTTGGACGGCGGCGTTAGTACGCTAACGCCGCCCTCCCAGCCTCATTACCCTCCCTCCCCCCGCCTACCTGCCATAACGTCCACGTAGTAATGCTGGGGCTACGGATGCCTGACCCAGGATCGGGCGTTTATGCAGCTACGCCGGACAACATCTGCCCGGCGCATGCGCAGATCTTCTTTTTAGACGATCTTACGCGCACGCCCGGCGTATTACTGCCGGGCAACGGGCCTCTGGATCAGGCCCTAAGAGCCTCCATACCTAAAACGAAAATCTGGCAGGGAGATGGGCAACCCTGACGGGTACCATTAGTGGTATAAAAGGCTTCAGATAGGGAACCATTAATACGAACTTTAGCAGAATCGATTGTATACAGAGCTAGGATTTGCCGAGTACAAAGAGGTCCCAGTTGCAAGTGTGTTAAGATTCCCTTCAAAAAATTGCCAGATCACCCTGCGTCTGTAGCCACGAAAAGGCATGGGTGAGCGTTTTGTGAGGTGATGAAGAATATTCATTGTCTTGGTGGCACGTTCATGGGCTTCTTGTCCCTAATGTCAGGAAGATAGAATTTCAGACAGTTGGCTAGAAGTTTAACGAAAAGCTTTAAGCCCACATTCAGGAGAGATGCAGGCCTTCAGCTAGTACAATGTGTGTGGTTTGTACCCTCTTTTGGGATGAAGGAAAAGTGGGCATCAAGAAATGTAATTGCCATCTTAAGCTCCCCTGTGCATCTTTAATTTAAAAATAAACTTTGGTGCCTTTTGTTTTCTCAAGGCCCCATCTGTCCTATTGACAGTACCAGTGTTTGCACAAAGCTCAGCTTATTTGTACTTCACATTTCATAGCTCGGCAAGGAACGCACATGTGTTGGATAGTGGCCTTATCCAGAGTAGCCTTTATCTAGTCTACAGGTTCCATATTTTCAGTAGAAGATTCTCCCTCAGTGTTTTTTTTAATATGAGTTGCTAATTTCATACAAGAGTCCTAATAACACATTTATAGCTCCCAATAATCTGAAATAGCTAAATCTAATTGAGAAAGGCAATAGCTATTTTGAAGTCACTCAATAAGGTGCCAGGTCAACATTTTATACTGGGTATCAGGGAGTTCTATTCTAGTTGTGAGGGGCTCGTGATCTGAACTATAGGATACAAGGTGAAGAGATCTGTGTTTAATGAGAAAATAATTGAGTAGTATTGCCTTGGATGGGAAAAGAAAGTGTAGCCGTGATCATAGAGGTGGAGGATCCTCCAGGGGTTGGTCAGCTAGTAGTTATGCAGGGTACGTCTTGCCATCGAACTGCTGTTCGAGTGTCCAGATTAGGTCTCCTACTAAAGGCTGTATACCTTCCTTATGTTGGTCGATCTAGCACTGAAGCTAGATGCTTGAGTTGGTCCTTGTTAGGAGAGTAGAGGTTAACAAATCTGGTAATAAACCTTCACATTGACTAATATACCTCTTACATTACCTAACAGGACTGAGATCTGGAGAGCTCTAGATATAGGCATAGCTACAAATCTGCACTTTGCTCTAGGTAAAATCATAAATTTTTTTTAGTATAATACTGGATTGGAGGGACAGAATTCTACTAAACCCCCCCCCCTTAAAATTGGTATTTTAGATAAAGGCCAAGTGGAAGATTAGGGCTTTCTTTTCTGTCAACTACATACTTAGCTGGCTCGAGTTGAGCACCCAAGGGCAGGAGGGTCTCGGGTCCTGGGGAGTGCTTACATGGCACCCCGTTTCAGTGGATTTAGGCTTCTTACATCATGGAAGGG
>WWET01004780.1:0-21799 GCA_011038615.1 Limnodynastes dumerilii | reverse complement strand
TGTGTAATTCGAAAGACAAATATGGTATTTCTAAGGCTTTTTATTTGAGGTTTAGCAAACCTTTTTTCTGTATTTTAATATAGCATATTCCAGTGTTTCAACCATAAAAAGCAGTTTTTACGGGATGAAAATACATATAGAGTGCAAGATCAATAACCCTATATATACACAATATGTGATAAAAATGTTAAAAGCCTGGCACCACGCTGCAGCCTCAGAATCGGAAGTCTGGAAGTTTTGCACTTTTTTAGCTTTTGACCCCCTATGAAAACCACTATTTGAGGTGGAAACATTGGGATAAACTATAACAAAATACCTGAAAAGTTTTGCTTACCTTCTGCTAACCAGCCTTGTGAGCGTCTTATTGACCTTTCTATTCTGTTTTTGACCATTTTAAGATTCCAAGCCAGTTATCTCATTTTAGGAGTGACAGTATCCAGTGGGTTTTTATTTTTTTATATATTTTTTTTTTTTTTAAATCTCTATCGAGAAATCTATCTAAATACATGAACGTGTGTGTATGGGCTGGCATACTCAGGTGACAGCCCGGTATGGCAGAATGACCAAATACATATGGATACAAGAAGAGTGGCACTCAGAGATTATTAGAGTAAAGCACTAGGAGTCCAGGTCTTCCAACGTTTTTAGGTTTAATGATAAAAGTTTTGCCATTAAATATGTAACGCGGGAAGCCCTGAATTCCTAGCACTTTACTCTAATAACTCCAAATACCGCTGTGTGTGTGTGTGTGTGTTTATATATAAAACATTTGTGTGTGTGTCCCTCAGACCTCTAATGTACCCCACCATACAATTTTAAGTTAGATGTGATATTCCTCTATCAAAAGTCGTGCATATATTCTGGTAATTAAATAAAATGGTAAAGTGTTCTATGATGTCCATATCTTGCCATTGAGGCAGGGAAGTATCTGATCATAGTTATCACTTATAAATGGTGAGTTTGGAACAGCATAGAACAATTTACCATTTAATTTAGTTACCAATAATAATATACTCCTCTTTGGCTAAAAATACTCCTTAAAAATGAGTATTTTTACTCTGGCAAAAAACATGTAGCGCAATCACTGCCCCAGTACAAGATAATTAACCAGTAGCTTACCTGCAAAATAAAATGCAGACAAATTACACTCTTCTAACAGAAAATTGCCAAAACTGGAAAAATTGGCCACAAAATGTATAGTAAATAAATTAACTCAATATTAAATATTGTGTAATATACACTCCATATAATGAATATTTTAAAGAAGCATTGGTTAAAATTGATAAATAATATACAGATTAATAAATCAGGTGTATGATGTAATCAAATAATGTAATGTAAAATACAATATACGTTATAAAAAACGCAATGTATTTTCACAAAGAATATATCTCAAATAACGCCCAACTAATAAGAGCAAGATAGTCCTCTAATTTAAGATTCAGAGCAGCCCCTTTATATATATTTCTTAAAAATGTACAGTAATTTCCATACCCAACTGTGTTCATAAGCACATGGAATGAACAATAGCTCTACATCTCAGGTCTGGGAAGCTGGATGGTGAATAGGCCGAGTGAAGATTCCTGTCGGTGATGGAGACGTCCACGTTCTTGGTACAGAGGTTGGCGTGTTTCAGGACTGCTGTGTCCTTTTCTCAAAGCCAGAATGAAGTGTGCTAATGGGCTGGCTCTTATCTAGATAATACTGCTCATTGATTGGTTCAAATATTGGAACTTGTGACTAACAAATTACTTTGCTTTGGCTGGTATCTGTGTTCAAATTCAAATGCACTCCCTATTAAGCATGGTAACTTGTTTCATGGTACTCAAATCACATTTGGTTAACAATACAAGATACATCCAAAATAACATTATATGGATTATTTACATAGTGATTATAATACAGCGATCTACATTCTCTTAATGTACTGTATATTGGCACACAAAAGGATATGCTAGTCATAATATGAATAAACAATCTGAGGGGAGAAAAAAATATAAAAACATCCTTCATTTTTTCACCTTGTTTTAATAAAGACCTTGGGCTTCTGTATCTCAATAAGTGTCCCTTATATAATGGAAACTCGGTCTATAATTTCTTAAAGCCATTAACTGAAAATAATCCATATCTAAAAGAATTTCATAACTCTTAGGAAGGAATATGCTCCATGTACAGAAATCATACTGACAGTAATCCCAAAAGATACATTTAAAATACAACAGTACATAATAAGACATATAATTATCTTGGTAATATATATAAAGAGGTACGTTCAGTCAATAAAATTCATTTAAAAAAATTCCCATGAAATTCCATATTATCATTCCTCTTCTATTTACCCTGGTAGACAATGATTTTGTTACAGGCCTCCTTATGTGTTGTTATATATATGTATTCTTTTTGCTTACTTCAAGAATGTTCAAAGATTCTATCATCCACAGATTTCTTTAAGAGATGATATTGCGATGTATAACCTGTTTTAAGGTTTTTATTGGTCACTTCATGTCGCTGTGTCCAAATCTTTAGATTTTGCCCTCTCCATCTGTCTGTTTATAGGCTGTGTTATTTTAGTCAAAATGTTAACCAGCCAAGGTTTTTGTACGTTTTAATGCATTTACCTGTCCCAATTCACACGCGAGTGGGGATATGGCTGGCTTGGGTTTACAGGATGGCATTAGTAAGGATCTATAAATAAAAATAAAGGGTCTTTATTGCCCACTATTGGCTTGCATCGTCTCCTCACCTGCTGGGTGCCTGACTGGGGGTGGTGAACGCTTGTCTGGCTCATGAACAACATGTCTTCTCTAGACGAGTTAGCGGGTCTACATTTGAATGCATTTGAGCTCTCTGGATTTCGTATATTCTGTTGGGTTAAATCACTGTCCAAATGAATTAAATGTTTGGAAACTGGACAAATAAAAGTTAACTCATAAAAGTATATAGTGTTATGTGTATGTTTTCTTGTGTTTGTATTAAATCGCTGTAAAAATCTAATAAAAATTATCTGAATTGGAAAAAATATATATATAGCGCCTTATTTTGCTACCTCTGTGGTGTGGTAACATTTAAACGGCAGAAACACTGAATGACTCCACTTCTGAAGCAGTGCTATGAGATTTACTTTGAACGCAAAGTTGGTGACCAAGACAGACGGTGCCACCCACCTAGGTTTTCGGCACATGAATTTCGTTGTTCCAATGATTTGGAGGAAAATAAAATCCCACTGCATAGGCTGCTATTGTTGTCTGCTGAACATCTTGGGCATTACTTCAATATCAAAGCACACTGTGACATACCCAGATTTACTATCTACCATGAGACCTCTGCCAAAGCCTCTAGAAAGGTTCAATCTTCAAAAAGATAAATGAGAAATGGGGCGGACAAAGCATGGTGATAATCAAGTAAATCTTTAAGGCTCCCTGTCCATCTCGTCAACCATATATAGTTACCCAAGGAGATCTAAATGACCTTGTGTGAGATTTGAACCTATCTAAAAAAAGCAGAGCTTTTGGGCCTAGACTGAAAGACTGGCATCTCCTTCACAATGGGCCTGATCCAGAGCAACGCTCGCAAGCGAGCGTACGCTCATCGTATGCGAATTTTCGGCGAAAATTTCGCAATGCGCATGCCCAGTATGACAGGTTCCGGTCGCCCGCGCGTCATGAGCGAATAGCGGGCGTATCGTTAGCGTATTTTTCGCACGGCGAGCGTATTTTTTTTACGATGGTCGGCTGGGCGCCCGTTTTACTACAGGGAGGCGGGGATAGCCATTTAAATTGTACAGTATGGGCGTGCTAAGCGTATTTTCGCAGCGTATTCTCTGCGAATTTTCGTACGGCCGACGGTCGTACCCAGTGTAGGGTATAGCCGCCGTAAGCAGGGACTTTACTATGGGAGTGCTAGGGGCGTGTAGGTTGATACGACGAGCGTATTTTCGCATTCGCCCGTCGTTGCGAATTTTCGTAGCGCTGGATCAGGCCCAATGACACTAAAGTATGTGTTTTCAGACAGAGGCATAGTGGCTTTAAGGATTTTTTTGCCCTTGAAGATGAACTTGTCTTTTGTCACAATGTTAAGTCTGTTATTAAAGCACTTGGTCATGAGTACAAAACAAAGGATTGGCATCTATTGATCGATAGAAGCTGTACTACCCCACAACAGCAAAAAGTTACCCTCAGTACCACTAGCTCATACTGCTGCTATAAAGTAAACACATGTCAGCATTACACTGCTGCTAAATAATAATAAATACAAAGATCACAACTGGCATGTCTGTGGTGACTTTAAAGTATTTTCTATCTTGCTGGGACTATGGGCCTGATCCAGAGCTACGGCCACAAGCGCACCGTACGCCGATCGTAAGCGAAAATTCGGCCGAAAAAAACGCACTACGCATGTGCAGTATGACAACTTCCGGTCGACCGAAGGACATGAGCGTACAGCGAGCGTATTTTCAGCGTATTTTTCGCTCAAGGGGCGTGCGTTTTGTACGACGATAGTCTGGACGCTCGAGTTACTACACAGAGGCGGGGATAGCCATTTAAATTGTACAGTATGGGCGTGCTAAGCCCAGTACGACCAGCGTATCGGTACGAAAATTCGCACGTACGCTGGAAAATCTTAGGGTAGGGTTCAGCTGCCGTAAGCAGGTACAATCAATGGGAGTGTTATGGGCGTGAAAGTTTATACGCCCGGGCGAATGTACACTACGCTCGTGGGCGATTGCGGTCGTAGGTCTGGATCAGGCCCTACAACTCAGTTTCACAAAGTGCTACTGTGTTCTGTGTGAGTGGGACAGCTGAGACCTTAAAAACCATTACATCCGGCAATGGCAAAAACAAACTTCAATAACCCCAGGAGTGAAGAATGTTGTCAGTACACCACTAGTTGAGCGTGAGAGAATCTGCCTCTGCTCTATATAAAGCTGGGTCTTGCAGAGAACTTTATTAACAGACTGGATCAAAAATGGACTTTCATTTGCACACTTAAGAAAGAAATTTCCAAGGATTAGTGAGGCAAAGCTCAAAGAGGGGATCTTTGTAGGTCCTTAAATAAGAGAACTGATGCTCTATGGAGGCTTTGATAGTCTGCTTAATCCCATGGAAAAAGCTGCATGGGAGGCTCTGAATTGCATTTGTCAGTCAAGAACAAATACCAGAACTTCTTAGGAAAACCATAAGGCAGATGACTAGAAAGAGATGGTGGACGATCTCTTAAAAGATCAAGGGATTTACTAAGGTCGTGATTGTGATACTCGACGGAGATTGCTTGTATCTACTGTCAAGATTAAACTCACCGTATTTACTAATGCAAACTCACATCAAATAATGTATTAAACATAAAAAAAAACAAGTAATGTAACATACATATAAAAACACTACAGTGTTCAAAGGGGCTTACAATTAAGTTTTGGATCATTGAAAAGTTCAGTTAACCCCCCCTCCAAATATAAACACTCCAATCAGGAAGTGACCTGCATTTATATAGTGTATATGATGTGAACTCATGGCTAGTTTAAACACAGGCAAGATTAATGAGAAATATTTTTTCAGCACTTTAACATTATTTTAATACAAATCGCTGCCAAACTCTGGCGAGTTTAACAAAAACTCACTGGAGTTTCACACAAACTCGCCAGAGTTTATAATAACACACATGGCCGTAGTTTCAAACTCGTCAGTCAGATTCGCCCCTTAGTAAATCCAGAGAGTTTTAAAAAAAACCTCGCCCTTCAACTACGGCAACGTGTGGCGATTTTTACTGACGAGTAACTCGCCCCTTAGTAAATCTGGCCCCTGGACTTCTTCCAAGCCAATCTTGGGGTTTGATTATTTACTTTTATTTATAAGGCGCCACACGGTACCTTGCAGCGCTGTGCAAAGGTAATAATTACACAGACGATACAACAGACAGAGTACAAGTTCAAAGAAGAAACACAATACAAGTGCAATGCAAAAATAAAATACAGTGCAAAATAGCAAAACTATATACATAAAAAATAAAAATGTAGAATGCGTAGGAGCAGATGAATAAGGAGAGAGATAGACAGTAGAGAGAAAAGGTTGGAATTAATGTAAAGGTAGATTGGTGATTGGTGGGAGGGGGGCCCTGCTCATAAGAGCTAGCATGCTAAGTGGGAGGGGGTGAACAAACTGGAGAGACAGGGATGAAGATGGGAAGGGCAGGTAAGCTTAGGTGGAGGAAAGGTAAGCTAGCCTGAAGAAGTGGGTTTTGAGGGAGCTTTGTAGGATTGGAGGGTGCTGGATTGCCTGATAGGTTGTGGTAAGCTGTTCCAGTGCAGAGGAGGTGGCCCAGGAGAAGTTTTGGATGCGAGAGTGAGAAGTAGTTATCAGGTTGCAGTTGAGGGAGTGGTCACCAGCAGACCAGTGTGGTTGGGTGGGTGTGTGGATGGAGATAAGGGAGGAGAGGTAGGGAGTGATGGAGGAGCAGTAAGGGCCTGCCAAGGCAATTGCACTTGATCTTGGTCACAATGCAGATGCAACTAAGGTTACTTTACGTTATAAAATTTGTACCTACTGCAGGTAGTCAGGAGGGGATGGGGGTGTCACTAACTCAATAGTTTACTTAGTACCAATTAGCTTGACTGTTCAGCAAAATCCATTAAACAGATATGAAATTACTGTTAGTAAAACTATTTTTTTAATATTTTTATATTTTACTGTAAAATCATTTAAAATTTTTCCATTACTTCGGAGCATAAACACTACAACTAAAGCTTATATTCTATTGGTAACAGTTTGTAACCCTTTAAAACACATTTTACAACCCTGTTCTCGCAGAGCGTATTTGGAGACGTAGCAACAGAAAGTTTGCTGCTTTGTGTTGCCACTTGCCGTTATATGTCCCATTTACTTTGCATGTGGATTGCATGTATCAATCTGTCCATTACAGCAGTGCCAAAGGCATGGTTTTTAAAAAAAAGTAGGTTTCCAATGCATGTAATACATGTGGAGTATATTAGCAACTTAGTGATGCTGTGGAGAAGCAAGGTGAGGAGCAAGGTCGGATTGTGCAATTCCTTCAGCAACTGTCAGGCCGCTTGGACTCCATTGCAGCCGCTGTTACCGCACCACCAGTCATCCAGCCGGCACTTCCTGTAGCTCCTAAAGTTGCACCTTCATCTTCGTCTCCTGACTCCAGCAAAGTTCACAGGTGACCCCAAAACCTGCCGGGGATTCTTGAACCAATGTTCTATTCAATTTGAACTGTCTCCTGGTGATTTTCCTACTTGCTGTTCAAAGGTGGCATATATAATTTCTTTAAATAAATACATAAAGTCCTAGCCTAGGCCTCTCCTATATGGGAACGTAAAGACCCTCTAGTCAACGACTACTCAGCATTCCGTAAAACCTTAAATGAGCCTGGAAGAGTCTCATTTGCTACCTCCAGCTTATTTCAGCTGCGCCAGGGTTCCAATACTGTTGGTCAGTATGCTATAACTTTCCGCATACTGGCTTCTGAAGTGAATTGTAACCAAGAGGCTCTCATCGCTGTCTTCTGACAAGGTCTGGCTGACCGGGTAAAGAATGAGCTAGCTGCCCAGGAACTCCACGAGACCCTGGACAACTTGATCTCTCTCTGCAATCGCATAGACATATGGTACCAGGAGCGTACCCGTTCATGCTCGTAAAGTCTTCCCACGTCTGGCCCCCCGGTTCTGGGTCCCTTTATCCCAGCCACTTGTTTCACCTCCTGCTGTTGCTCCATTGGAGGAACCAATGCAATTGGCATACTCACTGCTTCATGCTGAACACTCTCATGAACTCACTGCCTTTGTGGATTCCGGTGCTGCAGGCAACTTCATCTCTGCAGAAATTGTAACTGAGTTAGGCCTTCCTACTACACCTTGAGACAAGCCTATATTTCTGTCTGCTATTGATGGAAGCCAGATAGGCTTCAACCCATTACAGCGGTGCACTGTCCCTCTCCGCCTTCAAGTGGGAGCCTTACACACCGAGGAAATGTAATTTATCGTCCTGCCATCTGCCATTCGACCAGTAGTCCTGGGTTTGCCCTGGTTAAGGCTACACTCACCCACATTGGATTGGCACACATCGCAAGTGTTATCCTGGGGATCTGAGTGTCACAAGTCCTGTCTACTTCGAGTCACACCTCCAGCCCGGTTACCCATAGCAACTTCCACTCCTGTATCTCCAGTCTCAGAAAATCGGCTTCCGGGTCTACCTTCACAATATGCTCAGTTTGTTGACGTCTTTTCCAAAAAGGATGCTGAGATGCTTCCTCCTCATCGTCCATGGGATTGTACTATTGAACTCATTCCTGGCAAAACACTCCCAAGGGGTCGTACCTACCCCTTGTCAGTACCAGAGACCAAGGCTATGTCAGGATACATAAAAGAAAACCTAGCAAGCGGCTTCACCGTTAAAAATCTCCAGTCTCATAAAATCGGCTTCCGGGTCTACCTCCACAATATGCTCAGTTTATTGACGTCTTTTCCAAAAAGAATGCTGAGACGCTTCCTCCTCATCGTCCATGGGATTGTACTATTGAACTCATTCCTGGCAAAACACCCCCAAGGGGTCGTACCTACCCCTTGTCAGTACCAGAGACCAAGGCTATGTTTATTACATAAAAGAAAACCTGGCACGCGGCTTCACCGTTAAAAACCGCTATCCCTTACCCCTGATCCCTGCACTCTTTGATCGTGTCCAGAGGGCTACCATGTACACTAAGCTGGACCTGCGTGGGGCTTACAATCTCATCAGGATTTGAGAGGGCGACGAGTGAAAGACCGCAGTTAACACCAGGGACGGCCACTACAAGTACCTCGTCATGCCTTTCGGATTATGTAATGCTCCCGCAGTGTTTCAAAGCTACATGAACGAGATTTTTTGCTACATCCTTTACGTGTACATGGAAGTTTATTTAGATGACATCCTCATCTTCTCCCCTGACTTGAACTCTCAGCGGATCCATGTCTCTGAAGAGGGCGACGAGTGAAAGACCGCATTTAACACCAGGGACGGCCACTACAAGTACCTCGTCATGCCTTTCGGATTATGTAATGCTCCCGCAGTGTTTCAAAGCTACATGAACGAGATCTTTCGTTACATCCTTTACGTGTGCATGGTAGTTTATTTAAATGACATCCTCATCTTCTCCCCTGACTTGAACTCTCAGTGGACCCATGTCTCTGAAATTCTCACCCGTCTCAGACAGAATGGTCTCTATGCCAAACTGGAAAAATGCAGTTTTGAACAGTCTCAGATGCTATTCCTGGGTTACATTATTTCCAGTACAGGTCTGCAAATGGATCCTGAGAAACTTAAGGCCATTCTGGAATGGCCCCAACCGGAAGGCTTAAAACCCACTCAACGGTTTTTAGGTTTAAGTTTAGTGAAACATATATACCAAAAAACGATAACAGCGCTAAATTAAAAATATATAAAGTTGTATATGTGGTCTGGCTTTATATATTTTTAATTTAGCGCTGTTATCCTTTTTTGGTATATATTTCTGTTTCTCTTTTCAGGGAGACTAGCAATTCTCCCCTACAGCAGCTTCCTCCCATTTTAGCGCCTTTAGGTATTCTTTCTTTGTTTAAGTTTAGTGAAGAACTATTCCATGGTTGTCGCTCCTATCGTTGCCCTCACCAAAGCAACAGTCAAGAACTCTATCTGGCCTCCCGAGGCTGAGCAGGCCTTCAAACCCTGAAAAGGGCATTCTCATCAGCATCCATCCTAAATCATCCGGATACCACCAGACCATTCTTCCTGGAAGTGGATGTCTCCTCCTATGGCACAGGTGCTGTCCTCTCGCAGCACAACTCCTCCAGCAAGCTTCTATCCTGTGGCTTCTTCTCACGTAAGTTCACCTCCGCCGAGAGGAACTATGGCATCGAGGACAAAGAGCTGCTTGCTATCAAATGAGCTTTAGAGGAGTGGAGGTATCTCCTGGAGTGTGCCATTCACCCAGTCACCGTCTTCACGGACCATAAATATCTGACCTATTTGAAGTCCGCTCAGTGCCTGAATGACCGCCAGGCGCGTTGGTCACTCTTTTTGCCAGGTTTCAGCTGGTCTTTACCTATTTTCCTGGCACTCAAAACAAAAGGGCAGATGCTCTCTCTCGTGACCCTCCTCCGGGAAAGACCTTCATCGCTCCTCTTCTGTGACACAAATTGTTACAATGGGCACATTGCACTCGGTTTACAGGCCATACCGGGTTCAAAAAAACTCTAGAATTCTTGTCACGTTCCTACTGGTGGACAACCTTACGGAAAGACGTGGAAGAGTTTGTGTCATCTTGCACAATGTGCCCAGTCAAAAACTTCTCGTCTGAAGCCTGTGGGTCCCCTCATGCCACTCCCTAATCCCGATCTGCCATGGACCCACATAGCCATGGATTTCATTACAGACCTTCCGGTGTCCAGAGGATGTAATACCATCTGGGTAGTAGTTGACCGCATTTCCCGTTCTGCTCATTTCATTCCATTAAAGGGTCTGCCTACATCATCTCAACTGACTCAGGTCTTCGTGAAAGAGATCTTCCGTCTCCATGGATATCCCACGGATGTCCCACGGAAATCGTCTCTGATCGAGGTACTTAGTTTGTCTCCCGGTTCTGGAGGTCTTTCTGTCAGGCAATTGGTGTTAAATTAAGTTTTTCATCTGCCTACCATCATCTGCCTACCTACCATCCGCACCAATCAGGAGCTTGAAAAATTTCTAAGAACCTGCTTACAGGTCAACCAGGATGACTGGGTCGATTTACCCAGTCAATAATTCGCCCATAATAATGCGGTCCATGAGTCTTCTTCCCATTCTTAATTTTTTGTTTTGTATGGCCGTCACTCCAAGACTCCCATTCTGAGGGATGCTTTTCCTGATATCCCAGCGGTTGAATCTACCATCAAGTCCTTCAAAGAAATTTGGACTCAGGTAAAGCAGCAACTAGACAAAGCCTCTCTTCAAATGAAAAAGGCAGCTGATAAAAAGAGAAGACCTACACCTTTTTTTTACTCTCCTGGGGACAAGGTCTGGCTATTGACTCGCCCTCTTTGTCTCAAGGTACCTACCATGAAATTAGCTCCTCGCTTCATCGGTCCATTTAAGATCTTAGAAATGGTTGTAGTTGCCAGGCTTGAACTACCCCAAGCTCTTCGGGTTCCTAACGTGTTCCACATCTCTCTCCTAAAGCTCCAGGTAACAAACCACTTCACTAAAGTCCATAAGCCACCAGCTCCTGTATCCATGCATGATCAGATGGAGTACGAGATCAGCCACATTATGGATTCTCACCTTTACAGGGGTTCGCTACAATATCTCGTCCATTGGAAGGGCTATGGTCCCGAAGAACGCTCCTAAGTCAAGTCCTCAGATCTCCATGCTCCCCGGCTTGTCAGAGCCTTCCATTGAAAGTTCCCCTCCAAACCTCATTAGGGTGTCCGGAGTTCACCCATTAGAGGGGGGGGGATACTGTCATGATTTTGCAGTATTCACTATGCTCTCTGCATATTGCTTTGTTTACCTTTTTCTAGTCACGTGACTCCCTTCCATCCACTATTTAAAGGCCTGCCTGACATCACTTTCCTCTCAGAACAACAGATTGTCTTACTCCGCTGATTTGTGTCCTCGAGCTTGCTCATGTGTTCTGGCTCCCTGGTTCCTGGTTGTTATTCACTCCTCAGTTCCAGTATCTCATCATGCCTACAGTTTACTCTTGCTTTTTCCTGCCTCTCTCTCTCTCTCTCTGTGTCCAGCTCCAGTGTTTCTTTCTGAATCCCACGATTTAAACCAAAAAATCGTGGGCAAATCGTCGCGAGATACAACGATTTAAAATCGCAGCCACAAATAGTTTTTTGTAAATGAGGCCCTATGTCACCAAACGCAACAAGATGCTCTCAAAGAGTAGTCATCAGGCTCATATAGAATTGGAGGCAGCGTTTAAGATATATAGTCATAATCCTTCTTCAAAAAACAAAGACAGTTATTTACAAAAGAAATCAATGTTTGACATGCATATAACGCAGCTTTCTGACAAGCAATCAGCCTCAATTAAATCACACCTTCACAGATTTGGAAATAAGGTGGGCAAACTACTATCTAACTTACTAAGGGAGGAGCAGCCACCTAACCTAACTAGTCTACATGACAATTTGGGCAAATTATAAACTGATAGTGAATATATAGTAAACATTTTGACCTCTTTTTATACCTCCCTATATGGATCGGATCCAGTAGACACTACAAATAAAACTAAATTCTAGGACAATTTACAGCTTTCTCAAGACTCCCAAGATCAAGTGCAATACTTAATATCTCCCATTACTAAGGAGGAGGTGGGGAATGTAAAATACAAAGACACCTTTTAGTTTTTCTTAACTCTTTGAATTCTGTTCTTGAATCACATCAGTCATCATTACATTTTAATTCAGGCATTATCAAACTCCTGCCAAAACCTGGGAGTGATTTGGAAGATCCAGCAATCTTATATGCCAATCTCAATTCCTAATTCAGATACAAAAATCTTATCAGAACAACTAAAAATAATTCTTCCAAGTATAATTCACAGAGACCAGACAAGAATTATTTGGGGCCGCTATTCTGTGGTAAATGTCCAAAAAGTCCTAAGTATAATTCAATTCTTACAGGACCAAAACACACCGTAGCCTAATTTGTTAATATTAATTGATGCCGAAAAGGTGTTGAATATGGTGACCTGGGACCATTTATTTGAGATGCTGTATAAATTTTGTTTTCCAGAAGTATTTGTAGCCATCTTGCGGGCACTCTATGGTTCTCCTTATTCGCAAATAATAGCCAACTGCTGTTTTTCTGCACCTTTTCCCATTCAGAGAGGTACCTGACAGTGATACCCATTATACCCTTTATTGTTTGCTATTGCTATTGAACCCTTGGCAGTGCCTTACACCAGTTGATGACTTTTACTGGTATCAGGGTTGGAAAGGTGCAGTGCAAGCCAAGTCTCTTTGCAGAAGATATGCTTCTTATTGTTTCCAACCCTGCTACATTGATTCCTGCGATCTTGGAATTGCTACAGGAATTTGGATTCTTTGCAGCATATATAGTAAATATAAAAAAATGTGAAATTCTACCTCTGAGGGGTCAGTTAAGCCTCCCCCCACCATTTCTAAACTTAAATTAGAAAAGCATATGATTAAATATTTAGGACTATATATTCCAACACATCTTTGTAATCTCTATAAATTTAATTATTCGCCTATTATTGTTAAGATGACTGTGACTCTGAAAAATTGGATGTCATAAAATTTATCATTACTTGGCAATAATGCAGTTCTTAAATCTGCTTTATTTTAGTATCTCATCCATAGACTTGCGAAAATGTCGATTATTGTCTATATTTATGAGGAGGGGATGTAGAGCTAGGATTTCAGTGAGATGCCTCAAAGCAAATAAAGAGGGTATTTGTTACCCAAATATAACTGCGTTTGGTCTTTTTTGCTTTAATTAGGTTTGCTTTGGCTTGGCTGCTGAATCAGAACCATTTCATAGATGAAGATTTGGAGAATAAGTTATTCTACCCCTACTCTCCTGGGGCTCTCTTACATCTCCCTAGTTCACACTGATTGGTCTAGAGGCTCTTTAAATATACTCACCCTCCGTTCAGCTGGTTGATGCCTTGAGAAAGCTCGCTTTCAGAGTGAAACGCGCGTTGGCGTTCACATGGGGGCTGTCTGAGCTAATGTCCGTTGTTTACATCTAGATCTAGTCTATTGAGCTGCCTAGTTTGTGCTGTTGTATTTGGCACATTTACCTCTTATCTTCATTGCTCTAGTTGCTGCTGCAGAGGGCACATACTTCCATCCATACTCAATTTTTTCCCTGCATAGGGTGCTGGCTGATTGGCACACTTAAATCTCTCAATTTTACAGCGCATGGTTCTAATAGTGATCACTGCAAATTTTATATTAGCCTGCCGTTATTTTGGCATATATTAATATTACCAATATCACTTATTGCCTATGTTGCTGTATTCTTACACATTCGAGATATATTTTCTTATTAAATTGTATGGAGTTCTTCCTGCTTATTTTGTAATGAGGGGTATATTTGCTCCACATAATTAATATTGAATCTGTTATCCTGCCAACTAGTGTGCCTATACCATTCAGCTTTTAAGATGTTAACTACCAGTTATATTTTCTCAACTAGTACCTATCAATAGTATTACAATCCAGCACATACCATTAACTTACCAACTCAATATAGTTATTAATCTATATAATCAACTATCAAATATGCGGATTTACTAATTGAGTTGTTAATACTGGCCCTCACAGCACCAATTTACTTATCATATATACCATCTTAAGACCGCTTATAATTTCTTATATGTTTGGTACCCTCATTGGTTACCCTGTTACTTCATAATTGGTACTTACCTCAGACATTACCCCCCACTTGTTTTTATTTTCACTCATTGTTTTGTGTCTCACTAATTATATGTGGTTTTATATTTCACTGGCATCTGCTGCCGTTGTGTTTATGATAATCCTTAGTCCATTACAAAGTAAATAAAATACAATCAACAATGGAAAATAGTAAAAATTTCAATTTTTAATCTCAATCAATAAAATGTATATATTTTATCATTAATTTCCATTGTAATATTGGAGTGCTAGTGCACCTTCAAATCCTCGTCTTTTTCTCTCTTGGCCTTTAATCTGTATACAAGAGGAGAAGGTAGCACCAGTGGGTTGAATGCATAGGCTATCTAATCTTTTGAATATACTTCTTTATAATTTATTTTACCTAGCATTCCGTCCCACTGTTACTCCCCTTTTTATTAAATATATGTTTCTGTCTTTGTAACACTAAGGATTCTAAATATTTTGAGTGCGGCATTTTGTTTTTCATAAATTAAATAGCCTTTTAAGACAATTTTCATATAAAAGACTTCAGATTTTGAGGTTAAGTCATATCAATAATGGTTGTTATTATCTTGGTTTGAAAATATTTTAATGGCTTAATATGTTTCAATTGTTCTGAGAACTCTTTCCTATAAAAAATGTGTAATGTATAATGTGAAGTCATTCAAATGATGTAGCACGTAATTTGTCATTTTGTGGAGGACAGCTTGTTTATTTTTGAAATATTCAATAAAGGAAAAAATGTTTATTTAAAAAAAAAAAATGACTGGAGTCTGAACACATACAATCGGGAGACTTTTTTTTACTTTAACCACATAAAATTATGTAAATATAAATATATTTAGGTTGTGTGTGTGATAATTTAAGTTAAAGGTCTATTTATAATTTTGCTAGTTTATGTCACTACTATTGCCATTTCATTGAGTAGAATATGGGAATTATGAGAGATAGACCAACCGTAGTAATGCCACTGCACAGAGGAGCGCATGGGAGAGATACTGTGCTTGTTGATTCTAATACCAGTCAGGTGGAAAAAGCTTCATTGTATAGATGAAATATAATTGAAAAAAAAAATGTTTTTTTCTTTGGATTTATGTGTATTTTTTTAAACAACTTGATAAGTTTTTCTGTTCTGACTTATTACTTATTCATTTGTTTTAATCCAACTACTTTAAAAAAGGGACTATTCAGTAGTTATGTTGGCTCAATGGTGTCTTGAAAAAATTAGGGTGACTTGAACAGAGAATATTTGGAAACCACTGCATTACAAAGCTGGTGGCGAGATCGTCTATTTCAACTAATAAAAAAAATGCCTATAAAATCTACTACAGATGATACCACGCCCCTGATAGGCTTTCCTCCATGTTCGCCTATGTTTTCCCTCTGTGTTAGAAACTGTTAGAAACTGGTCAACCAAGAATATCCCTCCATATTTGGTGAACCTGCCCTAAGATCTCTTATGAGTTAAGGTTCATAATCTTTTAGCGTTCCTCTTCCCTTTTCTGATCCTTAAGGATCCATGGGCATTCCTTCTGTTACTACCCTTTTTGAATATCCACAAGCATTCAGCCAATGTTAGGTAGATCTCAAGAAGTCAAGATGTTCTGGTTTAATAAATGACACGTATGTAACGACTTAACCAAGTTTTTACTGTACAATTAACAAACCCCTCACTTTGCATAATCGCTGTAACGCATCCCGCCCCATCTTCGCTAAGCACAGGACTCCAAAAGTATTTGACCACACTTGTTATGTATGGAAATCTGGAGTTTCAATCAGACCCATTGCCACAGTTGTATAAAAGCAAGCATCTAGCCATGCAGTCCATTTGCAAACATTGTGATACAAAACAGGCTGTTCTGAAGAGCTCTGTGACTTTCGGCATGCTACTGTGACAGTATGCCACCTTTCCAATAAAACAGTTTGTAAAATTTGATCCCTGCTGGATATTCTACGGTTAACTGTAAGTGATATTATTAGAAATTTGAAGCATTTAGAAACAACTGCAACTTAGCCACAAAGCGTAAGACCATGTAAAAGTGTGGGGTCAAAGCCTGCTTAGGCGCATGGGGTGTAAAAGTTTCCAACGCTCTGCTGATTCCATAGCAGAGCATTCTGAACTTCCACAGGCATTACTGAAAGCACAAAATCTGTGGGGCGGGAGCTTAAATGAATGGGTTTCCATGGACAAGCAGCTGCATGCAAACCTCACATCACCAAGTCCAATGTCAAGCTTTGGGTGGAGTGGTGCAAAGCACCCGACAATGAACTGTAGAGCAGTGAAAATGTACTCTGTGGAGTGACAAATCACGCTTCTCTATTTGGCAGTCAGATGGGTGAGTCTGGTTTTAGCGGGTGCTGAGAGAACGTTACCTGCCTGACTGCATTATGCAAACTGTGAAGTTTGGTGGAGGAGGGATAATGGTATGGGGTTGTTTTTCAGGGTTTGGGCTAGGCCCCTTATCTCTAGTGAAGGGCAATCTTATTGCTTCAGCATAACCAGTCATTTTGGACAATGCAATGCTTCCAACTGTGTGGCAACACTGTGCCTCAGTGCACAAAGCAAGGACTATAAAGGTGTTTATATGGTTTGATGAGTTCGTGAAGAAGAACTTGACTTGCCCACACAGAGCCCTGACCTCAACCCCATCGAGGTCTTATGGGATGAACTGGAATGGAGATTGCAAGCCAGGCCTTCTCATCCAGCATCAGTTAATGACTTCATAAATGCTCTACAGAATGAATGGGCACAAAATCCCACAGAAACACTCCAAAATATTGTGTTATTTGATATGCTGTATAAATGTTGTTTTCCAGAAGTATTTGTAGCCATCTTGCGGGCACTCTATGGTTCTTCTTATTCGCAAATAATAGCCAACTGCTGTATTTCTGCACCTTTTCCCATTCAGGGAGGTACCTGACAGTAATACCCATTATACCCCTTATTTTTTGCTATTGCTATTGAACCCCTGGCAGTGCCTTACACCAGTTGATGACTTTTACTGGTATCAGAGTTGGAAAGGTGCAGTGCAAGCCAAGTCTCTTTGCAGAAGATATGCTCCTTATTGTTTCCAACCCTGCTACTTTGATTCCTGCGATCTTGGAATTGCTACAGGAATTTGGATCCTTTGCAGCATATATAGTAAATATAAAAAAATCTGAGATTCCACCTCTGAGGGGTCCGTTAAGCCTCCCCCCATCATTTCTAAACTTAAATTAGCAAAGCATATGATTAAATATTTAGGACTATATATTCCAGCACATTTTTGTAATCTCTATAAATTTAATTATTCGCAGATTATTGTTAAGATTACTATGACTCTGAAAAATTGGATGTCATAAAATGTATCATTACTTGGCAATAATGCAGTTCTTAAATCTGCTTTATTTTAGTATCTCATCCATAGACTTGCGAAAATGTCGATTATTGTCTATATTTATGAGGAGGGGATGTAGAGCTAGGATTTCAGTGAGATGCCTCAAAGCAAATAAAGAGGGTATTTGTTACCCAAATATAACTGCGTTTGGTCTTTTTTGCTTTAATTAGGTTTGCTTCAGCTTGGCTGCTGAATCAGAACCATTTCATAGATGAAGATTTGGAGAATAAGTTATTCTACCCCTACTCTCCTGGGGCTCTCTTACATCTCCCTAGTTCACAGGTTCCTTTACACATTATGCGCAGTGTTTTATTTATTGATACTTACCAGGCATGGCTAAAGATAGCAAGTCATCCTGGATGTTTGCATAAAGCTACTCAGTCTTTTTTATGGGGCAATCCATCTTTCAAACCAATATATTATATCTTACTTGGAGAACAAAAGGTATCTTATCCATTCGAGATGTCTCTAGGTGGAACGCTGTATACTTTTCAGCAGTTGCAAGGAAAGTTTCATATCCCTAACTCTCACTTCTTTATGTACTTGCAGACTACATCCTCTCCATAACCCAAAATTCACTTGGCCACATGTAAATCCAATGCATACCTTACTTATATTACTTAAATCCATTAAATGTAAAATTCAAAATGCAGAAGCTGTGGAAAACAGCACATTATGTTGCAGAGGAATCTGGTATGTGCCTTAAGTGGAAGAAGGAAAAAGTGACACTTGTTCACAACTTGTGGCAATGTAAAAAAAATTGGGCATTTTTGAGATAAGGTTGTTAGCTATATTAATTCTGTTTTAGAAATATTGCTTCCGAAACTTCCCATTCCGATATTATTCTGTAATTTTGATGAAGAGAACTCAGTACTATCATTGTTGTCTAAACCATGACTTACACTTTCACTAACTATAGCACGTAAAGCAATCTTATGCCATTGGGTTATCCCCTCGCCTTCCATTCTTACAGAAGTGAGACAGGAGCTATAGGAGATTATGTTTATTGATAGGCAGTCTGCTTTAACTGATGATGAAACAGGTGCGGTTTGATTTGCTAATAAATGGAAATAATATTTAGCTAGTCTGGGGGACATTAGGGAACAAGAAATCTTTAAGGTTTTTGAGATGACAACCTTATATATATATCGTTATTTTGATAGTGGCGCTTTGTTTTTGCAAAACGTATGTTGAAGGCATTATAATACTTATTTTCTCTTTTCATTCCCTCTCAGTATATATATATAGTTTAGATCATCTCACCCTTTGATCTAGATTTGTAATTGGCTGACTAGTGTTATTGTACCAGGTAAATTCGACCACATGTTTTCCATACCCTCTTTTTTCTACCCCCTCCAATCTCCCACTCCCCTCCCCCTCTTTGCCCTCCCTTCTCTTTCATTTATATTTTACTTTTTATATGTATCTCCATACTCTTATATGATAGCTTATAATAGCCTTTTAAGATTAAAGGCCAAAAGAGAAAAAGACGAGGATTTGAAGGTGAACTAGCACTCCAATATTACAATGGAAATTAATTATAAAATAATTTAATTATAAAATATATAATATAGTAATAAGATCATAAAAAAGGCTCAATATAAAATTAATAAGTTCGATAGATCCACCCTACTTAAAAACAAAAACAAAACGAAACAAGACAGTGACTACAACACACTGAGATTCACCACCCAATTCAATAAACACTGGCAGGAGATAAAATATGTGTTGCAAAAACACTGGAATATCCTTAAATCAGAACCCAAGTTACAATCTGTATCCAGACAGGGCTCTGATGAGCTGGAGGAGATCTAGAAATTTAAGGGACCAATTAGTGAGAAGCCATTTTGAGAACAAGAGGAGCAAAGTAACAATTAAAAAAGGTACATTTGAATGTGGTCATTGCAAAGCATGTGTATATATGACCAATACTACTAGCATGCGGGACAAATTTGGTAGGGTATACCATATCAGAGACTGTTTCAATTACAATACAATTGGCACAATCTACTGTATAATTTGCCTATATAACCTACGTTACATTGGGAAAACTCATACACCTCTGAAACAGAGGATTTTGGAACACGCTGGCAATATAAGAAACGCAAGGTCAGATAAAGATAAAATGAGAAAACTTACGTCAGTAGCTCGGCATTTTTTACTTAAACATGACAGTAATCCCAGATATATAAAAGCATTTGGGATAGAAAAAGTTACACTTGGCATTAGGGGAGGATGCCTAGATAAGGAACTTCTCTAAAGAGAAACTAAATGGATTTTTGAAATGGGCACAATGAACCCTAATGGGCTCAATGAGGAAATCAACTATATGATATTTTTGGATTAAATATTATTTTCATTATAATAGGGATATACATTCAATTATTTCTTTTGGGAGAAAAATAAGTCAAAAAGGAATAGAACGCTTTATTAATATGACAATGCGAGAAGTTTTCAATTTATATATTTACATAATTATGAGACACTATACGGGATAATTTAACCCCAAATTTACTTCATTTATGCTTTCCAATATTTAATTAATATACAATATTTGTTTATAATTCTTTCATCTTTCCATTTTACACATACATTTTATTACTCTTTACTTACACTTTTACTCTGTTTCACATCATATTTACGGTGCTTGTACTTGCTTCCACTTTTTATTATTGCACTTAGTTTTAAGTCCAATGTCACTCTTACCCTTACACTATTTCACTTTAATTTTCCATTTTTCCAATTCCTCAGTTCATTAAATTAAATTTTTTTATATTCATATGTTTTTTCTTTAATATTTAAATTAACAATAATATTTATATATAATGCATATCAATTATCACTCATTATTTACTTACCTTCATATCTTTTGGTCTATATAAGATTTTTTGATAATCACTGAATTTTTCCTAACCCATCACATGATAAATTATTACAAAACACTTACTTGTATTATATACCAATTATTTAGTCTGGCACTATAATTTTAATATCACCATTATCTCATATTTATTCATTTCTTATTTTTTAATTTTCAACGTTTTAATAGGTTGCATATTTTCATTTATATAATACTTAATAATTTATTTTATAAATCTATTCAGATATTTCAATATAATTTATAGTAATAGGATTCATTTAATGTTCCCAATATATAATATATGATATATATAACTTCATTTTAACATCATAATTTTTTCTATAAAGACTTATGTACACTATATGTCTTTCAATATAATATTAATGTGTGTCACAATAACTACCACTCAATTAAATGTATTCATTGAAAATTATAATAGATTTAAAATGAAGTTTGTGCATTAATATTATCACACAATATATGCTCTTATTAAGATTTTCACAATAGTATTTTCCTATTTATTGATACCCATGTCAATCAATATGCGGGCACTAATGATTGAATATATATTTTCTCCAAAACCCATTTTACATTGAGATATTCATACATGATATCCTACATACGGTTCCTTAGATATCCACATTATAATGTTGTTCTTCACTTGAACTGGGATTCTGTCTAATTGTGAGGCACCTTTTTCTCTCCCCCCCCTTTTTTTTATTATCAGCCATACCATCACAGAGGGGAGTGTCTAGCGGCAACCATTCTGATTGGTCTAGAGGCTCTTTAAATATACTTACCCGCCGATCAGCTAGTTGATGCCTTGAGAAAGCTCGCTTTTAGAGTGAAATGCGCGTTCACATGGGGGCTGTCTGAGCTAATGTCCGTTGTCCACATCGTTAGCACTTTGTTATAAATATCTATTTAATTTATTGAGCTGCCTAGTATGTGCTGTTGTATTTGGCACATTTACCTCTAAACTTGATTGCTCTAGTTGCTGCTGTAGAGGGCACATATTTCCATCCAAACTTTATTTTTCCTCTGCATAGGGTGCTGGCTTAATGGCACACTTAATATTTCTTAATTTTACAGCACACTGTTCTAATAGTGATTATTGCTAACTTCATATTAGTCTGCTGTCATTTTGGCATATATTGATATTATCAA
>WWET01004779.1:101231-112557 GCA_011038615.1 Limnodynastes dumerilii | reverse complement strand
AGGCTGCAGGGAGGGGAGTCTTTGGGTCAGGTTGTGGGGAAGGGAGTCTTAGGGTCAGGCTGCAGGGAGGGGAGTCTTAGGATTATGTTGTGGGAAGGGGAGTCTTATAGTTAGGCTGAGAGGAGGGAAGTGTTAGGGTTAGGTTAAGGAGAAGGGAGTCTTTGGGTCAGGCTGCAGGGAGAAGAGGGTAATGGAAGGGGGGGTTAGGGATAGGATTAGGTTAAGGATTAGGGTAGGATAAATACTCACCGCTCAGCGACCACCGTTCGTTTCAGGGCTGATCGATTGCAGCTCCTCGAGGCAGAAGCAGTCGATTTGTGAGCCAGTTCACAACTGACTGGTATGAAATGGCCCTTTTGAAAAATACACTCCTAGAAAATCAGCCACTTCCGTAAGCAACTTGCGGAAATCAGGTGACGTTCACAAGTCTAAATCCAGCTCTATGTTATTAGCTAAAAATAAACATAATAAATATTTCTGTCCTGACCTAAACACGTGTTGAGATCCTCAGAGCGTTTGGAACGGAGAAAGTTTTGGAACCACTCTACACTAGCACAAGCTGTAACGTCACTTATTAGCTTGTCCGCTACTATTCATTTCATGTAAACACACACATATGAAGCCTTTCTCCTGGTTTAATACCCAGGAAAACCATTATAGCACTCAACACCCATCCACCCTATAGCTCTCTCTGTCTAACTATCTACAGGTTTTACCTTTCCATACCAAGCAATCCATTATCAGTGTTACAAACACTTCATTACGTGTTAATAGCGGCTAAATTCTTCCTTCTAAGCGTCACTTTTCTAGCGGTCAATGAGCGAGCCCGGTGTATACAGTGTGCAATATTTGTTTTATATCGGATATATTCCTACAACGTTCACTGTCTTGGGCATTAGCTTGAGTTGCGTTGAAGGTGTTTACATAATCTAATACGTCTCCTAGGGGCTTGCGTCGCCATGGTAACAGGTGATTTTTTTTTTTTAAAACATCTGGCTCGCATCTTGCACCATAAAAATACCATCACCGCTCTCACATTTGTTAAGGTTCCTGAGAAGCGCGTTAAGGCAAAGTACACAAAACAAGAGAAACTCATAAAACCATAATGATTGTAAATAGCGTTAAAAAAAAAGCATCTTAATAATTTATGTCTGAGACGTGTCCTCGATTTTCTTGGTGTCTTGGGGCATCGCGCTGCACATGAAAATGATTTTGAAAGACTTTAGGAAGGAAATGTAAGGAGAGTTTCTGTGTAGCGCTGCCCTCTGACATTACAGGACCATGCGGCTGGAGTAGAGCGGAGGACAAGATTAGACTCCAGTTGACCTTTGCCGATCTTTATGCGTCAGTTCGTGTTTTGATCCTTGGGGGTGTGGTCTGTGAGACCGAAAGTCATTTTGGTGACATTCATACACTCAAAAACATTAGGTCGACCATCTATTGATGTCTAAAAAAAATGTATTCATCAGGGGCCTTCTTCCGGCAACACTAAGGTCAACAGAATTATCATGAAAGCCGGTGAAAGGATTAAAGACCGGATCCAGACCCCAGTATGCTTTCCATACGTGGGGGGGGGTCTTAAAGTCCGCTCGGAAGAGGGGAGTGATATCCCGCTGTCACTCCCCTCTCTCGTGCGGAGCTTTGGACCCTGATTCCCACCTAAGTAGCAGAGGCTCCTTAGGTATGTAATTGCCAAATGTTTTAAACGGGGCCGTGTGTGGTTAGTCTGAATACGCAATCTACGTAGCCCTTAGGCACGAAGATGACCCACGTGTAGTCTTTAAAGGTCTTTTTAGGTAAGAGGATGCATGTCACGGCAGTCTCCGGTGTTAATTAAATACGCACAGTGGGGTAGATCCTGAGCTACGTACGCTAGCGTATTTACGGTAGCCGGTGATGTAAAAACGCTGTTTTGTATGTTTTCGCATGCACCCTCCCATCCAGACACCCCGCTTACACAATTTGCGTCATCGGATTGCGTGACGTTCTCAAGTGTGGATCCGGTCCTAAATCATTCAATAACAAATGTATGTTATTATAAAGTTTTTATTACATTACATATAAAAGTAAAATCCTTCTTTAGGATTTTACAGCCTAATCTGGAAATCATATTGGACCTGATTCAGATTTAAGAAGGAGCTTGAAATTAAGGGCCGTATTCAGACTTCCGTTTTCACGGCGACTCCCGTGCGTATTTTTAGGTACGTAGTTGACGCGGACTATTCGCACGGAAGTGCCTTACGGACGGACGTATGATAGGCACGTGGGTACATACGTCCGGATATACGTGCGGCAGAATTTAAGTGAAAATGGGCGGGGCGATGCATTTAAATGAAGGAAAGTGAGGACACAGACGCACGGGACGGCACACGGAAAGATAGAGGTGGTCTATGCTGGTGTAAATCTATGTGAGCACGGATTAGCAAGGGGGAGTGACCGGGGGTTTTCGTGGGTGTTCCTTGCCGTTTGAAAACGGAAGTCTGAATATGGTCCTAAGAGAGGAAAGTTACTCCTGGGCTAAACCATGGTGATTGCAGGGGGAGTCAAGGTAATTGTATTCTTTTCTCTAATACTATTATATTATTATTATATTATTACACATATACTGACCAGCGTTACTATTACACTGTTATTTATCACCTCTCATCTCTAATACTATTATATTATTATTATATTATTACACATATACTGACCAGCGTTACTATTACACTGTTATTTATCACCTCTCATCTCTAATACTATTATATTATTATTATATTATTACACATATACTGACCAGCGTTACTATTACACTGTTATTTATCACCTCTCATCTCTAATACTATTATATTATTATTATATTATTACACATATACTGACCAGCGTTACTATTACACTGTTATTTATCACCTCTCATCTCTAATACTATTATATTATTATTATATTATTACACATATACTGACCAGCGTTACTATTACACTGTTATTTATCACCTCTCATCTCTAATACTATTATATTATTATTATATTATTACACATATACTGACCAGCGTTACTATTACACTGTTATTTATCACCTCTCATCTCTAATACTATTATATTATTATTATATTATTACACATATACTGACCAGCGTTACTATTACACTGTTATTTATCACCTCTCATCTCTAATACTATTATATTATTATTATATTATTACACATATACTGACCAGCGTTACTATTACACTGTTATTTATCACCTCTCATCTCTAATACTATTATATTATTATTATATTATTACACATATACTGACCAGCGTTACTATTACACTGTTATTTATCACCTCTCATCTCTAATACTATTATATTATTATTATATTATTACACATATACTGACCAGCGTTACTATTACACTGTTATTTATCACCTCTCATCTCTAATACTATTATATTATTATTATATTATTACACATATACTGACCAGCGTTACTATTACACTGTTATTTATCACCTCTCATCTCTAATACTATTATATTATTATTATATTATTACACATATACTGACCAGCGTTACTATTACACTGTTATTTATCACCTCTCATCTCTAATACTATTATATTATTATTATATTATTACACAGATACTGATACTGACCAGCTTTACTATCACACTGTTATTTAGAATTGGGCTGGTAAATATCACCTCTCATCTCTAATACTGTTTCCAACAGATGAAATATGACTCCCCTTCAATCACCATGGTTTAGCCCAGGGCTGACTTTCTCTTATTTTCAATCTTTGAATCGGGGCCATTATTATAATGCATGCCAATTACAGATATATCTTACATGTACAGCCAGGTTAATGTACCTCTTGTACTAAATGAGAAGTCAATGAGCCGTATTCAGAGATCCGTTTTCACGGCGGTTTCCGTGCGTATTATTAGGTACGGTTCAACTGCGCATTCATAGCAACTTTATTTACGTAGTTCGCGTAGACTATACGTGCGGACGGACTTATGGATCGCTCGTGGGTACATCTTTACGGATCTCCCACTTAAAAATACGCACGTATGAATTTAAATAAAAATGGGCGGGGGGAAGCATGAAGGAATGTGGGCGTGACTATCATGATACGCACGTACGGAGGACATATAAGCACGGAACCACACACGGAAAGATAAATGTGGTCTATGGAAGTGTAAGTCAACGAGAGCACGGATTACCGAGGAGAGTGAGTCAGCTATCAGTGTCTCTGACAGCAATGTGTGCAGATGGTAAAGGTGAACACACACTGAGATAGAGCAGGCTGCCATTTCATCTGAGCAGTCACTCTCCTGTGAGCATGGGGCTGGACTCAAGGAACAGGAAGGAGAGAAGGCTAGGAGCAGAACACTATTAGGCGACCTCTAGTGGCCAGAAACTGAAGTGCAGCTCCAATGTCTTTGGGCGAGATACAGAATCCGTTGCGGTCAAGGCTCCCTATATACACATATAGATGCATCGGCAACACCACCTCCAACATGGGGCCCGGTGGTGTCTACTTCTGCTCATGGTAGGAGGCACATACATAAACCTTGTCCATAGGATTTATAGACATTCTATACGTCATCAGGGAGATTATCCATCAGTCTATCCAGGTCTGCCTATATGTAACTAGACTTTGCTGAAGGAGATGTAACTTGTAAGGTCATTGTCTAGCCAGAGATCTATTAGCATTGTTGGCTTAATGGGAGCTCTGTGACACATTAGTCAGAGTAAATGAAGCATTGCCATTCAGCTCTAGCAGCACATCACAATACAGCTGTTTATTACAATACAGGTGGTGAACATTCCCTGCTGCACCCCTGGATCATTCACCTCCACAGTAAGGTCACGGAGGGGCTGTAACTCTCCCATCCCCTTACTTACAATACAACAGTGCTCTGAGATATTTATCTATCAAGGAAAGAGGAGGACGCTGGGAAACAGCCCTCTGGGATATGGGTCAGTATTGCTAGAAGCTGGGCTGAGCGCTGCCTGCTCCCTTTCACGAGCATTTAAAGAGGCTGCAGCTCAGTCCAATATCCCATTCATTGTCCTCCCTGACCAGGCCCGGAAACAGAAATCTTTGGACCAGGTACACTCATGATTTTGTGGGCCCCCATCCCTCCTCAATAGTGTCTGCAGCAGTGGATTGCAGGGGCCCCTCTAAACCTTAGGGCCGGTCCCCCTTGCCCCTCCCTGTCACCAGGCCTGTCCCCGACCTCCCATCATGTCTCCCCTGTTTCCACCCCATCCATACCTCTCCTATCCATCCATAACAGTCTCCTCTCCCTCATCCAGTCTCCTCCCCATCCATACCAGTCTCCTCCACCACCTCCCATCCTGTCTCCACTTCCCACCCAGTCTCCTCCCTTGTCATACCAGTCTCCTCCCCCACCTCCCCTTTCTCCCACATCCCAACCTGACCCCACCACATCCCAACCAGTCCACATCCTTCACCACCTCTCATCCAGTCTCCTCCCTCACATCCCATCCAGTCCCCTCCACCACATCCAATCCAATCACCTCCCCCACATCCCATCCAGTCTCCTCACCCACTTCCCATCCAGTTTCTCCCACATCCCAACCAGTCTTCTTCCTTACCTCCCATCCAATAACCTCCCCCACATCCCATCCAATCTCCTCTCCATGATCCCAACAAGTGTCCTACCCACCTCCCATCCAGTCTCCCCCACATNNNNCACCCAGTCTCCCCCACCGCCCAACCAGTCTCCTCCCCCCCCTCCTATCCAGTCTCCTCCCCCACATCGTATTCAATCTCCTCCCCCACCTCCTATCCAGTCCCTTTCCCCCACATCCCATCCTGACCCCACCACATCCCAACCAGTCTCCTTCACCATCTCGCATCCAGTCTCCTCCTCCACATCCCATCCAGTCTCTTCCCCACATTCCACCTATTCTCTCCCACCTCTTATCTATTCTTCTCCACCTATCATATAAAGTCTTCTTCCCAACTTTTCTTTTTCATTTTCTTCCAGGTCACTTTGGTTTCTAAAACTTGATGAATAGGAAATATCTTTATAATAATTGTGCTCTTTTTTGTGCTCTTTTTTCCGCTTGTGCTGGATATTATGATATTTTTGTCATTTGTGCACTACAAAGATTTTCCAGTACACGCTTGTCCAATACTTATCAAAATGAGATCCTAATCAGTGGAGCAGACCGGTTCATCATTGGGGCTGTTTTTCTTTTGACACTGGTGATCCGGTTGAGTCTAGTACGAAGTGGGCTACAGGACCTTTGTTCATGTTATGACTATGTGACATAACTATAAAAATAGGCTTAAATCAAGTGGCCTGAAAGACCAGGTCCTCTTGCCCACTCAGCTCACCAGTGTCAGAAGAAGAACAGCCCCAGAGATGGAGACTTTCTGTATTGACTGATCTTAGCTCCCCCTTGTGGCAAAACAATGTACTGCATTTGCTAGAGTTACGGCATTGCAAAACATTTGAATGCATTTGAGAAAGTGATACATTTTCAATACCCTGTACTTTTTTTTTCAATCTAGTACCTTTATTCTGTTATCCCAAGAACCCCAGTCCTACAGTTTGGAATTAAAACCAAGCACCTGGTTTGGCCATCACAATATGAGTCTGGTTCCCTTCTTGTCCTGGCACTTGTTTATGGTGGTGAGAAAACTCCATCTAATGTTATGAACTTTAGCAAGTGGTAAAAAGTTCAAAAGAAGTTCAACCCGAATGACATGACCAAGCAGTGCATGCGTTATAGGACAGGGGAAGGAGAAGCCTGTACAATGAAGAGCAGATGTTGGTACCTTCCAAAAAAAAAAAAAAAAAAAGAGGTGGTTTCATGGTGCATCTCGTATCTTCGGTAAGCCACAAACCGGGATAATAACGTTATCGCAAAACAGCAACAGCTGACAATTCCTTCTGTATAATCATAGGTACTAAATATCAGCATGAGCGTGATTATGTGCTGATGGGAAAAGATTACTTTACTGAGTGTCAAAAGGGGCTGAACATTTAACTAAACCATAATGTACACAATTAAAATATATGCTACTGAATAATAGCAAACAGAGCGCTTCAAAACGTCTCTGCTTCTTCTCAAAGAGTTGCGAGTGCCTGCAACGATACTTCACATTGTGAAATAGGGACAAGTTGCTTTTCGGCTGTTCCTATTTAACATGTGATTTTTTTTTATATTTTATGAATGGGTGAGTGTGTGATTCGCATACTCACCCATTCATTTTCTAGCTGCCGCCAGACCAGACCCCCGGAGAGGTGAGTAACCCTTTCCGAGGACTTAGGGGGCCTGATCCAAACCTACGCCCGCGAGCGTAGCGTATGATCGCCCTGGCGTATAAACTTTCATGCCCATGACACTCCCATTGATTGTACCTACTTACGGCGGCTGAACCCTACCCTAACTTTTTCCAGCGTCCGTACGAATTTTCGGACCGATACGCAGGTCGTACGGGGCTTAGCACGCCCATACTGTACCATTTAAATGGCTATCCCCGCCTCTGTGTAGTAACTCGAGCGTCCGGATTATGGTCGTACAAAACGCACGCCCCTTGTGCGAAAAACACGCTCAAAATACGCTCGCTGTACGCTCATGTCCTTCGGACGACCGGAAGTTGTCATACTGCACATGCGCAGTGCGCATTTTTACGCTCCCGACCGGCGTACGATCGCCCCCGACCGGCGTACTATCGCTCGCGGGCGTAGGTCTGGATCAGGCCCAGGGTTAGGCTCGGGGTGGGACCTAGGGTTAGGTTGTGGGGGGTGACTTAGGGTTAGGCTGCGGGGGAGGGGGGGTGACTTAGGGTTAGGCTGTGTGTGGGGGGGGGTCACTTAGGGTTAGGGAGTTGGGTTGCTTACCGTTCGGAACACCGTGTTCGGTGCTCCGGGGATCGGTTGCTATGCCTCATCTAGGCATAAGCAATCGATTTCCCAGCCAGTTCGAAACTGGCTGGGCGCAAATGGCCCTTTCAAAATAGGGCCAATCGCTACGGGGACCCACACCCTTCTTAAAGGGTGCACCAATAAGAAGATTTCCATATTCTAATCTCCAGTGAATTCCAGACGTGTCCATAGGATTCCAACAGCTCCAAATCATGTAAAAAGTTACCACGTGAGTTCTTACATTGGGAATCGGAGGAAACGGTTATTCACACACAGGTTTTTAGTTGATCAATGACAGCTGAATAGGGCGCAACTGAAGAATCGGAAAATGGAAGGCACATGTAATAGTAATATGAGTGGATTTCGCATTTCCCACATATCGCAGTATGTAATATGATGTATAAACACCATTAAAAGGGCTGGGCGGTGTCAACACACTGATTGGTGGATGGTTGGAGTTATCCACCATTTACAATGCAGGAAGAAGAATGTGTTCTATAGGACATGACAGGTGAGAGGTCTGGGGTGAGGGTGGGGGAGGGGGGTGTCTTATTTGGAATCTTACATTTAATGGGATGGGGGGAATATAATTTTTATTAAACGGTTTCATGGTCTTATCTGACATATAGAGGTTTTGTTTTTATGCCTCTTCTAGCTGTATCTTAAATTAATGAGATTTGATATATTTTTTTGTTGTTGTACCCAGTTTAGAGTATTTAATATGGATTAAGATTAAGGACACCATTGTGCTCATCGCTGCCCCCTAGATCCAGACGTCTGTATTGGTGAGAGACGGTCACTTCCATTGCCCACAAGCAGAGGTGGAACTAGTGAGTTGTGGGCCCAGGTGCAAAAAATTGTCCCTGATGATATCCCAGGTAACCCGGTGTGGTGATGATGGCTGTGGACCCTTGTATCAGCATGGCCCCATTGCCTTTGCACCTGTTGCACCAATGGTACAGTCGTTCCGCCCCTGCTCACAAGGCTTTCTGATACCTGTCCCCTACCTTAAAACTTCCTCTGTTTCCTCACGTTAAATGAAGACGCAACGGTCTGAATAGCAAGGATGATGCTTAGCAAAACCCTCATTGTACTATTTACATACCCCCCTACCACTAAGTGTACATTCTCCCTTGCTAAATCGGAGCATCTCGCAGGTATTTAAAAAAATCTCAGATAAATTGCAGCTTAGTGAATGTGGAGAATTCACGCTGAAAAGCGCCTGTAAATCGCGGTGAGATCCAACGAATTGAAATTGCTGGATAAATTCGCCTTTAGTAAATATACCCCTTGGGTACATATAGGACTGTATTCACAGATCCGTTTTCACGTGGAGTTACGTGCGTATTTTTAGATACGTTTTAACAGTGCATGCGTAGTAACTTTATTTACATAAGTTATGTACATTATACGCACGTAAGTGCTTTAGAGGGTGGGGGGAGACATTTAAATGAGTATTTGAGGGCGCGGTTACAGAAAATGGCGTGTACGGAATACATATACGCAGGTATGTACACACGTAAAGTTAGAGGTGCTCTATGGAGGCGTAAATCTACGATAGCACGGCCATGAGAGGGGAGTGTCCTGGGAGTTGGTGGGTGTTACCTTGTTACGTGCGTGCGAATAATTGCGTTCTTTTTAAAACCGGATCTGTGCCTAAAATTCCTAGTTTTGTCTTAATTTTATAAAATATTTTTTTTTCCACTTAATTCTGAAGGCAATACACAATAATGTAACTAAGCCACTGACAGACAATTCAATTACAAGTGCTTGCGTATTTAAAAAAAAAAAAGGGGTCTGTGAATACAGCCCATAGAGCCTGATTATTCATTAATTATATGCTTCAGATCCATATGCCCAAATAGTTTGCTCGGTATGCCCCCTTCATAATCTAATATTAACTCACCATTGTTTTCTACCCCCCCCCCCTTCCACGCTTTCCTGTTCATATAAAATGCTGGCTCTTGGTAAAATATCAGGAATTTCCGTGGTTACGGTGCTATTTTGCAATCATTCAATGCTTATATACAGAAATATTAATATATATGCCGTATAATAAATATCACACAATATCTCCTCTTGTTACGGCCTCCTGAAGCTTGCTCAGACCTTAGGGGCAGATATTGTATGAAGCATATTGAATTCCTTTCCAGATCCATCCGTCAGGAGATGAATTATACAACGCACACACACATGTATTTGATCCATTTCCAACGTGGACAATTTTTCTCTCATTACGGAGACTTGAGACACTCAGCCTCTTTGTATTAAGTGGACAGGTTCCGTGATGCTGAGTGATTGTTCCCCTGGTACAACAAAATGTCATTTTTAGTTTCAGTCCGGAGAGAGGACGTTTTAAGCCTAAGTTGCCCGCCTAGCCCGTCACTCACAGCGCCTATTCATATATCATCGATCACCTAGGAATCTAATCCTCCGGGCTCAGACACAAAGAACCCGGAGCGATGATGTATAAACTGTTATCTTTAGAGCGACTTTTTATCTACAGAAACCTTTTTGTGAACGTTCAGGTATGGATATGCATACGCCGTCCCTTCTGAATTACCAGGGCATTGCTGAGCGCTTAGCACATTGCCTACTGGGGAAGGTCTGGTTTGAAGTTCTAATATCCACATAGGGGGTGTCAAAGGTCACCTTCATAGTAACGCACAATGGGGAAATGAATACAGGGCTGTTCAATGTCACAGCTGGGGACCTAGAATAAAAAGAGAGGCTAGACATGTTCTAAGATCGAGCCGACATTTCCCAAAATAAAGTTATGGAGAAACCAAAAAAAAAAATGAAGAACGAAAAACAGTCAAATCTTTATAAACCTTTCAAGCAGATCACATATTTACCCACAAAGTTTAGATGACCTAGTAATGAATTATGTCCACTGCCAGGTCAACGATAACCACTCTGTATGTGGAAGCACAGAATATAAACAGATCAGTGAAAAACCACGTACAGTTAAAGTGAATAACATGAATTATCTTGCTACAATGGCACCTGTCAAGGGGAGGGACACATTAGGCAGCAAGTAAATAGTCAGTTTTTGAAGTTAATGTGTTGGAAGGTCAAGATGGTCAAGCTTTAGGATCTGAGCGACTATGACATTGGTCAATTTGTGATGGCTAGACGACGGGGTCAGCGCATTTCTAGACGGCAGGACTTGTGGGGTGATCTCAGCATACAGTAGTTAGTAAATATCAGAGGTTTTCCAAGGAAGGGCTAGTGGTGAACCGGTGACAGGGTCATGGGTGTCCAAACCTCATTAATACACATGGGGAACGAAGGCTAGCCGATGTGCTTTAATCCCACAGAGAAGCTACTGTAGAACAAATTAAATTGCTGCAGACTGCCACACTGAACCCCGGTCCACTGCCGAAAGCACCTGCAATGGGCATGAACTGGACCGTGGATCAATGGAAGAAGGTGGTCTGAGGCAGCGGCCTCTTTC
>WWET01004779.1:13796-33655 GCA_011038615.1 Limnodynastes dumerilii | reverse complement strand
CTCCCTTACACCGGCTGAAGTTAGGGTAGCCTTCAGCCGGCGTAAGGGAGAGTTAATACGCTCCTACAAGGGGAAGTGTCTGGCCAGAGCAGCGATGTTACGCTAAGCACTACAGCGCTCAGTGTAACATCGTAGCTCTGGATCAGGCCCATTGTGACTAGGCAATCTACATAGCCCTTAGAAACGTAGATGAACAACATGCGATCTTTAAAGACCGCACATAGTTTTTCAGTGGAAAGGAGGCATCCCACGGCATCCTCCAGGAATAATTAGGCTGGGAGGGAGGGCTGGGGATTGTCTGTGCGTATTTTCCCTCCTTAAGAGGTGACTTAATGTTGCCTTAAAACCAGCGGCGGGGTGGGAGAGTGAACCGGAGAAGTAGGTGCAGATATATGTGTATCTACACCTACCGATCACACAAGCAAGTGTGAATCTGGTCCTTAAGATTTGTTGTATCAAAAAGTTATGATGAACCACAAATTCATGTAACACCGACCATGCATTTATCTTAAATATTATATACTGTACATTGTATAAATCGTATAAAAAAATCCAAATTTTATGTTCTATAAAGTGAGGCAATGTTATGTAGCTCTATTGATCTACAAGCGAGGAAATGCAATGTGCTGACAATCTAGGTAACATAGGACTGTGTTCACACTTAAGAAGCAGCTGCGGTCTTTTCCGTAATGACTTACTCTGCAGGTGTAGTAGGCCATTTATGCAATCTACGTACCACTTAGGTAGATTGACTTCGTGCGGCATTTAAAGACCGCATGGAGTCAGTCTACGTACCTAGGTAGTTTAGTCAGAAGGAGGTAGCCTAATGCCGCCTCAGGGTGGTTTTAATTAGAAGTGGGAGGAGGAGAGATTCAGATTTGCCGGGGAGGGCAGGTCATTTCTTACTTAAGAAGGAATATACACACAGTTACTGTTAAGTGCTATAAGGTTCCTAAAAAGAGGGGCAGTTCTGCAGTTCAGTCTGCACCTAACTCAATCTTAAGTGTGAATATGGTCAATGGCTTCAATAATGGAGACAGAAATTAAAATTACACTTTGGTCTCTTGTGAATCAGCTGCAGCGTCACCTGCTTTTATCTCTTCTATAAAGATGAAGAGGTCATCTGAAAGTATTTATTAACTGATGATATAATAATCAATAAATACTGATGCTGACATTTTTATAGATAGTGCTAGACACGCCCGTGGGTGGAGCTTTGTGAATACGATCAATAAAGTTTTTATTTTTTATTTTAATTGTATTTAATAATCATCTTATTCGTGGCTATACATTTTATACATTCGCATTGCACTTGACTGTTGTGGTGGCAATGAGAAACTCCGTAGTTACACTTTTTTCTACTTTGCTGTTGTTAGGTTTTGACTAAAACCCGACAGAAGTCAATAATCTTGGTTTGTGTGCCGGTTGTTCCGAATCTAATGGCTTCCCGCTCATTAATGCAAACTCTGGCAGCCAAAGTATCCAAATACTTCCCCACTCTGCATAAACACGGAGAGGTGAGAATCAGCGTTCAGTCCGGACTGCCAAATGTGAAAGTGACATCACGTCGGAATCTGGAAAGAATGAGCGTTGTGTTAGCGTTTCGCTACTAGGATCAAGTGATTTGTTTCCAAAAGGTTGCTACCCAACGAGACCTTTGTTGCTTCCTTCTTTTCAGCCGTCATTAACACTTCAACACTGATTTTGGAAAAAGGAGGAAAATCTGAAATTAGTGGTTAGTAACATGTTCCATTACCATTAAAGTTGGATTAGTAGCGAAAAGCTGCGTACACCTATGCAATCATTCATAAGATGCCATGGTTCTTACAGTACAATGTCACTGAGGATCATGCCAATTCCCGTGTACACACTATAGCAATCTACCAGCAGATGTGAGATCATCCTCTCTCCTTTACTCATCTGCTGAACAATTGTGACTCCATACACACTGTACAGACGTCTGTCTATGCTGCACGGGAGATGCTGGAATAGCTGGAACATTTGTCCAACATCGTACCATCAGTGACCATGATTTATAGAAAGTCCCAAAAATCAAATCATCCAATGTAACCCACTTTATCACAACAAATCATGATTGTAGGAGTGTACACACTCTTGCAATTTTGAACCAATCATAGGCTCGGCTTGGTAAATGCATAGGTGTGAACCCAATAAAGGGTCATTTTAGGACTTTGTATTGTATTTTTGAAATAAGAAACACACCAGCCATTGATAGAGTTGTTGTGGAATTGGAGTAGTATTGACTGAACAATGGTAATGGTATTTTAGGAATGTACCCCTTGTTATAACAATTACCGATACACAATATTACATCAGTTACAAAATTAAAACACACGCGGCAAGTTTATAAAAAAACCCAAAACATCTCTAATGTAATTGTGACTGCAGCCGCGGTAGATTAAGGAATGAGAATGCTAATACTGGTAGTACTGATGGTTTGCTTGTATCATATGAGCCTCATCTTCCTAACATTACTTTGTTTTGAATCATCATGAAACAAGGGCTGCGTCTTGATAGGTGGAAACAAGCGCAGAGATGTTTAATAGCCTTGGCAACTCATATATATGAACCATATCTATACTTACGTGTCTTGGCTTCCTTGTCAGTCAGATCAGATGTCTGAACATGGTCACACAGTAAAGTGATCTGATCTGATTGCACATCCCATTGGTTCAGACTTCAGTTTTTTTGTGACTTGTGACAGCAATCGAGAAGCCAAGTTTTCCTCTACTGATCTTTATGTTACTGAAGAGGATCATGGGACTTCCCAGAATTCATGCTGTCAGGTCAATACAAAGCATGGATCGGATCCAGACCCTTGCAGGCTTTCCGTATGTAGAGGGGTCTTTCCGTCCAACAGAGAGAGAGGAGTGCGCGCCCCCTGTCACTTCCCTCTCTCATGCTTACGCTGCCATAAGACTGCCTCAAGTCCATCGTGCGGATCAGTGGTCCGTTCGACCGCTGATCCGCACCAGTGTGGGAGCTCCCTCCCACTACACTGTACAATTACCATGCTACCCCCTGCCCACTTTAGCGGAAAGAAGGGAAGCACAGCCCATTTGTTAGCATATGGGCTCGTACGAAACTAAGTTCCGTACGAACTTACTATCGTAACACTAGCGTAATATCTGGAGAGCACATGCGTGCATAACACTTTATACGGTCCGGATCCATCCCATTGTAACATGGCAAAGTTTATTCCATGCCTATGTAACTTTATGTAAAGTTATTGGTTACATGTTATTAATATTATTTGTCCTTCTAATCTGTTTTTCTCTTTCCAACCTCTCTATAACCTCATTGTCCATCAACATCACATCTGTAAAAGATGTATTTTATCCCTTTATTAATACGGATCCTGTGGTGCTGGAAGAGATGTATGTTCTTATAATGCAAAGCCAATCGAAGATCATAGTGAGGGTGATTAAGGTGATAGATCGGGGTCCAGGCCTGTGAGAGAGCACATACTTTTCATATTTACACCCGGGAGATAACGTCGGGTTAGCGTGAGGTTTGGAGAATGTGGTTGAGATAGACTTCTGTTCTTTCTTGCTAAGTATTTGGCACATAACGCCGGCTGTGTACATTAAAATATTTCTATGACATTCCTGTCGAGCTCTTGTGAAAAATGAAAGTCAAATTGAGGTCCGAAGGGATATTAGAAAACAAGAGTTTTGTGTAGTTATCTAGATCACAGCGTACGGTATGTGTTCTGAGCGCTACCCAATCTCCGTCCTCCGGCATGAACAGATGTGCAGAGACGTATTTCATATAACAATAAGATAAGAATGGCGCACTGCGGCCTGATCCGACCCGAATGAACGATTCATGTCATAGTGTATTTCGGGTTTAGTTGATCTGTATTTCCACAGATCCATTTGTGGCAATGAAGAATGGCCACCGGCTGTTTCCGGAGAAGACAGTGAACCTGCTTCGTGCTTAAGAAGGATTTAGGTTCTTAAATATAGGCAACTAGTAGCAAGGCGACTTCCCTGACACGCCACCAGTTTTCAGCTTCTTAACTGACTTACGAATGCCATAGGGCTACCTTATCCACCCAATGGGCCTGATCCAGAGCTACGACCGCAAGCGAGCGTACGCTCATCGTAAGCGAAAATTCGTGAAAAAATTTGCACCGCGCATGCCCAGTATGACAGCTTCCGGTCGCCTGGACGTCATGAGCGAATAGCGGTCGTATTGTGAGCGAAATATTCGCTCGAGGGGCGTGCGTTCAGTACGACGGTCGCCTGGGTGCTCGTTTTACTACACGGAGGCGGGGATAGCCATTTAAATTGTACAGTATGGGCGTGCTAAGCCCGTACGCTCAGCGTATTTTGTGCGAAATTTCGTACGGCCGACGGTCGTACCCAGTGTAGGGTATAGCCGCCGTAAACAGGTACTTTACTATGGGAGTATTAGGGGCGTGCATGTTTATTCGCACGGTCGAACATACGCATTCGCCCGCCGTGCGAATTTTCGTAGCTCTGGATCAGGCCCAATGTTCTTATCTTCCTTCTTAACTTTTCCTGACACGCCCCTTCCTTCTTAAGTCACTACTAACCTAGAACAAATAGGTTAGTAAGGGTGATTCAGAGCCGTCCCGTTCTTAAGTCCTATGTAAATTGCGTATATTAAGGTACTACGCCTGAGCAGTATATTCCTTCCTAAAAATACACACCTAAATACACGCATTTCTTATCTGTGAATCAGGTCCAGTGTCATTCTCAAGGGTCCCTTAGGCACGCCCTACTGTACATTAGCTACATGACTCCTCCTCCTCCTCTTCTCTGACACCCCTATCTGAACGCAAGCGTGCGCAATTATATATATTGTGTCAGAGAAGATAGTTTGCTGCAGCTGAGTAGGAGGGAGACTTGTAATGTTTGCTTCAGCTACAGACAGGGTTAATCCTCCCTAGACTCCCTCACACAGAGCTCACAGGTGGAAGACCTGGGTCTAATCAGAGCCAGCTAGTGCTAGGTGAGGAGTCATAAATAGCTGGTTTGTACTTTGGGTCTGGCAACGAAACCAGCTTGTGTTCGGTGACCAGAGAAGGTTCTATGAACCGTATTCACACAGAATGATTTAGGTTCTTAATTATACGCAGAACGTAGCATGCTGACTCCCCTGATGCCCTCCGTTTCAGCTTCTTAACTGACTTACGAATGCCATAGGGCTACCTTAGCTTAAGGTTCGCAGCTGTGTGCATAGGGCGGCGAATTAAGAACGTTTCTGCCTAACCACGCCCAGATTTCCCCATTTAAATGACTTCCTCCTCCCAATCTTCTTATCTTTATTCTTAATTTTTCCTGGCACGTCCCATAAGTCACTACGAACCTTGAAGAAACAGGTTCATAACGGTGATGAAGAGCTATCACGCTCTTAAGTCCAACGTACCTTGCACACATTAAAGCCCGGATTCATAACCGTGGACGTTTTACACATACGTCCGTAAATTACAGAGAATAGCTACTGCGCAGGCGTAGTAACTATTTTACAAAATCTACGAATTGTTTTGTTAGGTAGATTGCGTATATGCGGTCTTTAAGACCACAAATACGCAAACTACGTAACAAAATGATACGTAGATTACGTAAAATAGTTACTATGCCTGTGCAGTAGCTATTCTCTGTAAATTACGGATGTATGTGTAATACCTCTGCGGTTGTGAATTCGGGCTTAAGTTACTACATATGCGCAGTATAACCCTTCTTAAATATACGCACCTACAAATGTGTTTAGTTAGCTGCAGGCAGCTGTGACTATATAAACTGCCCTTAACGTTTGTATTTTTCTCTTATGTAAGTTACTTTGAAGCTAATATGTACGTTAGGCTTAATTACACACGCCTGTGGGATCTGTTAAAAATCATTAAACTTACCCTTTCCCAGGAATCACTGCTCGACGTTATGACATCTCGCCAGCGCCATGCCCCACCTCCGGGTGCCTGGGCAGAATTTACGCCACTGTCAGACGTCATGACATCACGCCAGTGCCGTGCCCCGCCTCCGGGCGCCTGGGCAGAATTTACGCCACTGCCAGACGTCAGGAGGTCTGAATCTGGCCCTATAATATCACTATATTCGCATTGTTAATGAAGCGCTTTCTGGAGAAAGGGAATGTAGTGTGTATTGTGCTTGTGTGTACTGTGTATATATACACAACCTGTCTTAATACGGATATCGAGTTGAGTTAGCATCTGGTTTGCTCCTAAACCTTTAGGGTTTTACCAAACGTTATTACGTTCCAGCCTGTGTCAGGCAACGGCAAAGAGTGTTCCCTGCTATCACAATGGGGTCTTTTTTTTTTGCAGCCAAAGTGACCCTCTACTGTGCTCCTAAACCATGGTGTCCCTGGTGAAGAGACGTCGCTCTGTTCAGCAAAAGCAATGAGGAGCCATTTCACAACTAATAGACCATCAACTATCAGCTATGTCAGGACCATTCCAATCAGGTCGACGATTATATCTACCAAGGGTGTATCATCTTGCATGTGCAGCCAGCATTCCTTGCACCATAAAAGAGGTTTAGAGGCAAAAAACAGAGCTCAATCTATGTGCAGTATTCAATTACAAAGAAAATTTGCAGCGCTGAGGGGAAGTCCGCATCGCCTTAGAGTAGGGCCATTATAATTCTATAATCCCACATTTTAAAAACAGACCTCACACGGTCACACAGGGCAGATCTGTGCGTTTCACGGCCGAGAGCTGATATTACTATTCTTAGGAATTTACCCCAGTTGGTTGTAGAGGAAGGAGTATAAATTCGTATAACAACGTCTGATGTACACGCGTTGAGAGCTGCGAAATATCCGACTTGCGACACTTCCAATGGTTTTCAGCAGCGAGACGTGTTCCTGTCGCAAGTATGAAGGGTTTAATAAATAGCTAATTACTTTTTATTTCTTCCATGCAGGAAATATCTGAGGGGAGAGCAAGACGGCAGTATGTGGGCGGGGCTTGATGATGTGATTTATGCAAATTACTGCATGAAGTCCCACCCCTGCCTATCAATGCTCCGATACATAGTTCTACTAAGCATGGGCGTGACTTGATGACACAAATAAAAAAAAGGGGTCATCAAGCACAAATGCGGGATATTTGCCTGAAAGCGCTGGATTCTGGAACAATTCTCACATTTCGGGCGTCTTTCAAACGTTTCGGAGAGTTGGAAACCTGACTTCCAATCAGTCAGCATTTGATGAGGGGACGGCTTGGAAATCTTAAGGTGGGGTTGAGCAGTCGACTAGAAAATGAGGGATGTTTCCTAAGCGCTTTCTCGGATGGCGCTGCGTGTACAGTTTGGAATCCGAACCATTGTTTCTTTAGCGCTAATTAGCAGGTAAACGACAGAATACTGGGCCTGATTCACAGATAAGAAGGAAATAAATATGTGAGGATTTGCAAAAATATGCAACTAAGTAGCAAGTGCCCTCCCATAGCCCTCCCCTCGTTCTTATGTATCTTTAATGAGTTCCGCGTCCATACAGTTACCTTAATTCTCAGTGCGTATCTTTGGGCCTGATCCTGAACTACGCCGATGCGCTGTGCTTACTAAAGCACAGCGTATCGGCGTTCACTTTCCCCGACGCTCCCCCTGTGCGGGCGTATGGCCCCTTCCTTACGCCGGCTGAAAATCGACTAGAAAATGAGGGATGTTTCCTAAGCGCTTTCTCGATGGCGCTGCGTGTACAGTTTGGGATCCGAACCATTGTTTCTTTAGCACTAGTCAGCAGGTAAACGACAGAATACTGGGTCTGATTCACAGATAAGAATACGCAACTAAGTGGCAAGTGCCCTCCCATAACCCTCCCCTCGTTCTTATGTATCGTTAATGACTTCTCAGTGTGTATCTTTGTGAGGAATTTGCTAAAGTATGTGTAGACTTTACAAACCCCGCCCATACTGCCCTATTTACATACCTAACCCCGCCCATACTGCCCTATTTACACACCTAACCCTGCCCATACTGCCCTATTTACATACCTAACCCCGCCCATACTGCCCTAGTTACGCACCTAGCCCCGCCCATACTGCCCAATTTGCATACCTAACCCCGCCCATACTGCCATATTTACATACCTAACCCCACCCATACTGCCCTATTCACATACCTAACCCCGCCCATACTGTCCTATTTACATACATAACCCCGCCCATACTGCCTATTTACACACCTAACCTCGCCCATACTGCCATATTTACATACCTAACCCCGTCAATACTGCCATATTTACATACCTAACCCCACCCATACTGCCATATTTACATACCTAACCCCGCCCATACTGCCCTATTTACATGCATTAACCCCGCCCATACTGCAATATTTACATACCTCCCCCACCCACTTTTCTCAACTTTCTACTTATGGAGCCACGCCCCTTTTTATGGTTCTCATTAGTCATGGAGTTGAACTTCGTGCGTAACGGGTTTCCGAGCATAACATCTGGATGGAGCATGTGCAATTCGCAAAAGAAAACAAGATGTATGCCCACGGTCTGCGTATATTTAGGGACCTTATTACGTGTGAATCCGGTCCACTGTGATTTGCTCTGTTTACTTTCTACTGATCATTCCTTCTATGTTGTTGAAGGGGATCATGGGATTTCCCAGAATTCATTCTTCCAAGTCAAAACAAACCACTTGACGCCAAGTTTATTCACGGTCAGATTCAGGAGCGTTTTTACTGAGCTTTATGTACGGGTTTATTCGCGATCAGTGCGCGGGTGGGTCGTACCTTGTTCTTCTACCTGTCCACTGCATGCAAGCGTCAGCTGACCATTATCAATTCCTTATTGGAACCCGACAATGCGCCACCACTCACAAACATTTAAAACAGAGGGGAGAGGCTTATGCAGGGTTGCCGACTGGCATATCCGGGAGATACCCGGGATAGCAGGAGAGCAAACAGGTCTCCCACAAGTCCCGCCCCCTTGCTCTCATTACAGCAATTATTAGTGTCACTAGGGATTGGGCGGGAATTGATGATGCCCCGCCCACCCCCAGAAACACTATAAAGGGCAGAGGTGATGGAAAGGAGTTGGGGCTTAATGCCACGATTAGTAAATCGCTGTGATAAATTGCGTCATTAAGCTCCGCCCCATCTATTTATAGACAGAAAGCAGGCAACCCTGGGCTTATGTGGTCACCTAACACTATCAGACAGGGTTGCCGACTGCGGTAGACTCCCAAAATATTCGGACAGTTCTGCCCCCCTGCCTGGCAACACTAATATCCTAGTGTTGCTAGGGACAGGGAGGGACTTGACGGTGCAAGCAATTATTAAAGCTAAAAAGGGGTGGAGCTTAATGTCACAATTTGCATAAATCATGTCCTTAAGTCCCGCCCCCTGAATGCATCTGTGGCTTCCCTCCCAAGCAATTAAAAGTAGGCAATCCTGCTATCAGAGCACTATAGGGGTAACACCTATTGAATCTGAATAACCGGCTTCTAAACTACATAACCCAGCAGATTTTATGCCCGAGCATGCTGGGAGTTGTAGTTCAGTATACAGAGATTCGGGGGTGATCTGCCTTGTGGTTAACAGTTTAACGCCATCTCACGTGTTGTCAGAATGATTTCACACTCGTTTTAACACACCTCCCGGCATTGATCATCGCTGAGAGAGTCCGTTTCACAAAGCTGCGGCATTTCCAAGACCCCCAAATCCTTCCTAATCGCCTATAGGATCAGGTGTTGCCTGGTTTGGAAATATTAGATTACAGGGTTTAAAACACGATACTATAATCAGCATGCAAGGGCCATTTATTTCTATATTTTTTACCATGTTATATTGTTTTAGCGTGTAGCATGTTAATTGTGGCCATAGCAGGAGAGGCTCACACAGAGAATTACGCTCTTTCTGGAGCTGAAACCGAGTATGAATTTCTTCATCTGGAATATATTAAAGGGCTAGAAGTGTGGAGACGACGGTGAAACATACCGCACTTATCGTATCCTTAACGGGGTGAAATAACATGTAACTTAGAAAGAGCGCTTTCTGTATTTTATATCTCTACTTTAAACTCAGGTGTGCAGAGGTGATTTAGGGCATTATTTAATGTAACGTGCAATAGGACAACTAACTACGGCAAGAAAACAGGGACAAAAACATAACTTAAAAGAAAATTTGGATTTGCTCACTGAGGGAACGAAAAATAGGACACATCGGGACAGATTTACTAAGCTGCGGGTTTGGAAAAGTGGAGATGTTGCCTACAGCAACCAATCAGATTCTAGCTCTCACTTTCCTATTACATAATAGAGAATGTCAGCTAGAATCTGATTGGTTGCTATGGGCAACATCTACACTTTTTCAAAACCCACAACTTAGTAAATCTGGCCCATCTTGTGCATTTTGGATATTTAAGAGTGATCTAGCTCCGAACACAATGGCAGCTCGTGATCCCGAGGCAGGTTATGTCCTTGCGCAGAGCAGCCAATCACAATGCAGCAATGCGACAAGATACGTTCCCTTTTCCCAGCGAATCAAACACAAGTGCAGGTATTACAGGTATAATGTAAAGTGTGAATAGAGGCTATAATTCACGCGAAGAAGTTCCAATTATAACGCATGTGCACTGATCTGCTGTATATTTTGATTGGTGACTTTTCAGCAGTGAGTTGAATTTATTATACACTGACGCTCCGCTGCGATCCAAACAGAAAGAAAGTGCCAGGCGCTAAACAGATCGCAGAGGATTCTAGGTAAGAATGGGGGAGTTTTCTGGCTGACCACCGACTGTGCCATTATCAGTACAAGTCGGTACAGCCTCTTCTGCCGGTACAGACTGTTAAAAAACGGTACTGTACCGGCTAAATCGGTACAGTTGGAGGGTATGCATGGGGTGGGGCCTTTAGGTTGTGAGGCCCCACCCCTTGTGTGATGTCATTGGTAACGTCACACAGGGGGTGGGGCCTCACGGTTGTGACCCAGACGCCACAAGTTCTGGCGTCAGCCCTGGCCAAATACTGTATACAAAGAACACATGGATGGCAATGAATGGGTGTCCTAAATAAAGGCAGTTGTCTGCTGCCGCGATGGATACTTCAGAGACTTTAACTTTCAGGGCTTCTTCTCATTTTCCCTTTCTTGTAAATAGTTCCAATCTCTGCCGTGATTTAATTCTCCTCGCCGCTGCCATTTGCATACATTATGCGCTACACACTATACAATCGCAAAATCTAGACTTTTTTTTTTTTTTACTGCTTTTGCCGAAATAAATCTCAGATCCTGGATGACGACCAACAATATTTTAGGCTGCGGAAAAAAAAAGGGCAGCAAAACCCATTATGAAGAATATGTCGTAACTTAATTAAAAGGGCTTGGCAGACACTCGGAATGCTATCAGATAAGTTGTTTAGAAATCAACAACAGAATAACTACAATGCCAGCGTACCCAGGCGGGCTGTAATCTAGCTTTCATTGCTGCCGATGGCGTGACTATCATTGTGACCCGGAGGAGAGGGGGGACCATGGCAACTGCTCCCCCCTGACCCATGGATCACAGATCTTAAGCTGTCAGACTGGACTATGCTCAGCGCTCAATCTCTGGGCCCAGATTTAATTGTCCGCGAAGACGGGGAAAAAAGTGCAAAGTGCGTATTAAAATCTACGAAGTAAATTCACTAAAAAGCTCCACGACCAAGCTTCACGGACAATTGAATCGGGCTCTATGGGCCTGATCCAGACCTCCACCGTATCACCATGCACTCCCCCCGACATTCCCCCGGTGGCCGATGTAATTACACACTATTACGCCGGCTGAAGGCTACCCTAACAGTGTGTAATTACACCGGCCACAGGAGCGTAACTGCCCAAAACCGCCCTCATTTCCTTACCTCCCCTCGTCTTCCTTCCTTAACTGTTAAGGAACGGGTTTCCCTAACTACGCCGGGCCACATCTGCCCGGCGCATGCGCAGATCGGCAAAACTGCCGATCTTACGCATACGGCCGCCATAACCATGGCGGCGGCCATAGTTCTGGATCAGGCCCTATGAGTGCCGGCTGAGCACTGATAATAATAATGATCCGCCGGTGGTGGTGGTGTATTAAAGCCATTTAATTAAAATGTATACACTCGGCAACATTAGAATGACAGTTTATGAATGTCTAGAAAAATGAACTTATCCTGACAAGACTAAGGTCTATAGTGTTATTATCAGTTGGCGTCCCCACACCGATGGCTGTCATTGCAAAGTACAGTAGAGACGGCTGAAAGTTCCTTTTCGGCTGTCTCTATTTCGAATGACAGCCATTTAAGGGTTTTTTTAATGAATGGGTGAGTACGCGATCGGCATATTCACCCATTCCTTTTTGGAAGTGCCGCCCGCTGCACCACCGGAGAGGTGAGTAACGTCTCTGGGGACTTTTAGGCTTAGGGGAAGGGTTAGGGTTAGGCGCTGGGGAAGGGAGGGTTAGGCTGCAGGGAAGGGGGAGGGGTTAGGGTCAGGCTGTGGGAAAGGGAGATTTAAGGTTAGGGTAAGGATTAGGGAGAGGGTTGGGGGATAGAACATTACTTACCTTTCGGAGATACCTCCAGGGATCTAATGCTTTGACTCTTCGAGGCATAAACAATCGTTTTCCCAGCCAGATCAGAACTGGCTGGGTGTAAGCAATCCGTTTGCAATGGGGACCCACACTCTGGGCCGTATTCAGAGATCTTTTCCCGGCCAGTTCCGTGCGTATTTTTAACTTTCAACTGCGCATGCGTAGTAACTTTATTCACGCAATTAACGTTGATGATACGTTACGGACGGCCTTACGGACGGACGGGTGAATCGAACGTGGATACATACGTCTGGATATGCGACGGAAAAATAAGCATGGAAGAATTTAAATAAAAATGGGTGGGGGGGGCTTTTAAATGAAGGAACGTGAGCGAGATTATCAAGATTCGCACGTATGGAGGACATATACACACGGAACTCCACACGGAAAGTTACAGCTGGTCTATGGAGGCGGAAGTCTCCGAGAGCACGGATTAGCAAGGGGAGTGACTGGGGTTTTGGCGGGTGTTCCTTGCTCCGTCCGAGCGTATATTTGCGGACCGATCGGGACACGGATCTCTGAACACGGCCCTCTGTTATTAAAGTGGTCACAGTGTTAACGATAGTTTGACAACGCTAACCCTAACCCTCCCCTTACTGCAACCTAACCCTTATTATCTCCTCACCGCAACCTAACCTAAACTGTCCTCTCACAGGACCACACGACCAATCACAAGCCGAGCAGTGCCATCACAAAATGGATGAAGTACACATGCATCGGACTCTACACACAAGGGGTCTGATCCAGACCTACGGCCGCGAGCGTAGCGTATGATCGCCCGGACGTATAAACTTTCACGCCCATGACACTCCCATTGATTGTACCGACTTACGGCGGCTGAACCCTACCCTAACTTTTTCCAGCGTCCGTACGAATTTTCGGACCGATACGCTGGTCGTACGGGGCTTAGCACGCCCATACTGTCCAATTTAAATGGCTATCCCCGCCTCTGTGTAGTAACTCGAGCGACCGGACTATCGTTGTATAAAACGCACGCCCCTTGGGCGAAAAATATGCTCAAAATACGCTCGCTGTACGCTCATGTCCTTCGGACGACCGGAAGTTGTCACACTGCACATGCGCAGTGCGTTTTTTCGCCCGGTTTTACGTTCCCAATCAGCGTACGATCGATCGCGGGCGTAGGTCTGGATCAGGCCCAAGCACCCGCATGCACCGTTAGAATGATTTTGTTGCCAAAACTTTTAAAACTTGGAAAAAACCATTGAAAAAAGGTGCCGGAACGCAGTTTCAGTAAGTTTTATGGCAAAAGCACTGTAGCAACCTAACCATAAAAGAGAAAAGAAAATTCATTGGCCCCCTTACATGGTCAGCAACATGGTGCTTCCAGGCGTAGCTTTGTACCTTTTTGCGCAATTACTCCTATCTTGGGCTCCGCCCCCTGATTGTAAAGAGGCTGCTTAAATGACAAAGGGAATACAGGACTTTGAATACTAAAACGTCTGAAAACATTGATATTCCACGAGGGGCCCAAGGTGCAAATGAGAACATTAATCAACCAGATTCCGCAGGCAAAAGTACAAAACCCAGCTTGAGTCAATTAGGCGATCCCAATGTTTTCCGTCCTCTCCCTGTAAGGGCCGTGAATGCAGCTACTTAAGGTTGTCAGAGCCGCTCAGACGTATTTTGACATTCAGGATACGTGGCTAATTTCGGTATACATCTATTTTCCTGGCTGTCATTGAAGTGTTGACTACATTAGGGTGATTGCTATTTTTGGATAGCATGCACGCCGCTGAAAGTGGCCGTTACGGGGAAAAGTCCGGAGATTTGGAAAAGTAGCCTGTTGTTTCCTCAATTTATAAGCTCCCAGCTGCAGAGTGTTCCCAGAATTAATTGAAGGTTTGTAACCAGGACAAGAAAAATACAGATTTTATTAACTAACGAAATAAAAGGTCCCACAATGTATACAATGGATGGCGTTACCCCGCTAGTGGCGGGTATGGTTTGCCGGCCCGGTTGCCTGAGGCTGCCACAGCAGATGCAGCCTGTTACTAATGGCAACAAGTTGAAATAGGTACCTGCTCCCAATAGCAATGTTCTATGCGCCATACGTTTGGCAATGATACAGACCGCCATTCAACTGGCAGATGTAACATTGTCAAAATAGGGCGATCGGACTGACAGCCATATGCCCTAGTGACTAGAGTTTTTTAGATACATAAGGCTGCATCTAGAATTATGCCATGGGTGTATCGTCCGATTGCCAGGATTGGAAAATGTCGCCTGCTAGTATTGCAGTCCATGCGCGGACGTCACAGTACCAGAACGGACCAGAACAGAATTCTGAATTCAGAAGATCCAGTTCCTGATGAGCTTTCCGGTGGCGGGTGGCGGTAGGGATGTAAATTGCACGGTATGGGTTGGCTTCAATACTTACGTACAATCCACATTTCTTCACCGCCCCCATTTTACGTGGAGATGGCGTAGAAATGTTAGCGTAGGGTCCGGGTAGCTTCTGGGTAGGAAATTGCTTCACGCTAATAATGGGTGTTTTAAAAGAAATCCAGACATGAATGAAATAAACAGGCTCCAGACTTGTGAAAAGGGGTCATTAATTGATCACATTTACCATTGCAGCTCAGTGTTTCCAGCATTCATCTTTGCAGCTCAGTCTGTGTCCTGCATTCATCATTGCAGCTCAGTGCTTCCAGCATTCATCATTGCAGCTCAGTCTACTTCCAGCATTCATCATTGCAGCTCAGTGCTTCCAGAATTCATCATTGCAGGTCAGTCTGCTTCCAGAATTCATCATTGCAGCTCAGTCTACTTCCAGCATTCATCATTGCAGCTCAGTCTGCTTCCAGCATTCATCGTTGCAGCTCAGTGCTTCCAGATTTCATCATTGCAGCTCAGTCTGTTTCCAGCATTCATCATTGCAGCTCAGTGCTTCCAGATTTCATCATTGCAGCTCAGTCTGCTTCCAGCATTCATCATTGTTGCTCAGTCTACTTCCAGCATTCATCATTGCAGCTCAGTCTGCTTCCAGATTTCATCATTGCAGCTCAGTCTGCTTCCAGCATTCATCATTGTTGCTCAGTGCTTCCAGCATTCATCATTGCAGCTCAGCCTTCTTCCAGCATTCATCATTGCAGCTCAGTCTGCTTCCAGCATTCATCGTTGTAGCTCAGTGCTTCCAGAATTCATCATTGCAGCTCAGCCTTCTTCCAGCATTCATCTCATTGCAGCTCAGTCTGCTTCCAGCATTCATCGTTGCAGCTCAGTGCTTCCAGAATTCATCATTGCAGCTCAGTCCTTCCAGAATTCATCATTGCAGCTCAGTCTGCTTCCAGCATTCATCATTGCAGCTCAGTCTGCTTCCAGCGTTCATCATTGAAGCTCAGTCTACTTCCAGCATTTATTATTGCAGCTCAGTGCTTCCAGAATTCATCATTGCAGCTCAGTCTGCTTCCAGCATTCATCATTGTTGCTCAGTCTGCCTTCAGCATTCATCATTGCAGCTCAGTCTGCTTCCAGCATTCATCATTGCAGCTCAGTCTGCTTCCAGAATTCATCATTGCAGCTCAGTCCTTCCAGAATTCATCATTGCAGCTCAGTCTGCTTCCAGCGTTCATCATTGCAGCTCAGTCTACTTCCAGCATTTATTATTGCAGCTCAGGGCTTCCAGAATTCATCATTGAAGCTCACTGTACTCCAGCAGTTACCTCTGCAGTTCAGCCTGTGTCCATTAGGCCATTAGCGCAATTATCACCTGCTAAGAGCATTTATCACCCCTTTTCCAATTGTGCCTCTACACTCAGATTTACCCAGTAGGCCTTCTATGTACCCTCCTCATGTGTATCACTAATGACCAAGTCCTACATTTACACAGCAATCTTCCAATACTGACCCACAAGCCCAAAACCAGGTACCCAGAACCCTGACCCCAAGACTATTCAACACTATGAAATGTTTCTGCATCCTGGTACATGGTGCAACCTTCTGGCTGATGCTCATGAATGTTATATTAAGACAGTCCTTATATCCAGGTCACAGAACATCCCTGTGGCATCTAACATACGTTTCTGTAGGTTGTGTGTTCTGTAATAAATCAACTTCAGTCTGCTTCCAGCATTCATCATTGCAGCTCAGTCTGCTTCCAGCATTCATCATTGCAACTCAGTCTGCTTCCAGCATTCATCATTGCAGCTCAGTCTGCTTCCAGCATTCATCATTGCAACTCAGTGCTTCCAGCATTCATCATTGCAGCTCAGTCTGCTTCCAGCATTCATTATTGCAGCTCAGTGCTTCCAGAATTCATCATTGTAGCTCAGTGCTTCCAGAATTCATCATTGAAGCTCAGTGCTTCCAGAATTCATCATTGCAGCTCAGTGCTTCCAGAATTCATCATTGAAGCTCACTGTACTCCAGCAGTTACCTCTGCAGTTCAGCCTGCGTCCATTAGGCCATTAGCGCAATTATCACTTGTTAAGAGCATTTATCACCCCTTTTCCAATTGCGCCTCTACACTGAGATTTACCCAGTAGGCCTTCTATGTGCCCTCCTCATGTGTATCACTAATGACCAAGTCCTACATTAACACAGCAAGCTTCCAATACTGACCCACAAGCCCAAAACCAGGTACCCAGAACCCTGACTCCAAGACTATTCAACACTATGAAATGTTTCTGCATCCTGTTACATGGTGCAACCTTCTGGCTGATGCTCATGAATGTTATATTAAGACAGTCCTTATATCCAGGTCACAGAACATCCCTGTGGCATCTAACATACGTTTCTGTAGGTTGTGTGTTCTGTAATAAATCAACTTTCCTAATGATCAGAATAGTGATAACATCGCAGCTCAGTAGTTATAATGAATAACATTAGGCCTCGCTATTATAGGGTATTACTTTTAAGAGTTTATATAAACTATATTAGTATCGCTCATATATTTTGATATGTAATTCAAGGATTTATTACTGAGAACAAAGTACTATATAAGTGTGAAATTTCTGGTACATGTAAATCCGATCTGTAGGGTGATTACATAGAGAAAATAAGTTCCTGGAAGCATTTAGTGAGTGCACGTTCGTTATGTCGCCATATGGCTCAGGTTTAAGGCTCAAGCAAATCATTTATCCTTAATGCTGCAGAATTGAATTCCACAGAAATGATCCCAGAAACTGAGGTCATAAAGAATAAAACTGGACACACACCTATAAAATAAGATGAGATGTGATGGCTCTTCCCATGTCACTGATGATTGCAAGTCATGATGATCATGTGATTCCCGTGTACTACTTTTTAGTTCTCCAGGGAGATCTCAGTGCAAATGACATCATTAAGCCCCATCCCCTTTCAATCACTACTGTAATCCCTAATGTTCCAGGGGGTGGGTGGGTCTCGGTGACATCATCAAGTCCCGCCCATCCTGAGTAACTCTTGGGATTACAATAGTGATTGACAGGGCGGTGCTTGCAGGAGATTTGCCGGCTCTCCCGGGAGAACTGCCCATATTTCGGGAGTCTCCTGAACTCTAGTTGAGTTTGCACATTTTAAATGTACTTTTTAACATGGTCGTAGCATAATGCAGCTCTGCCCATTGTTATTGCTGCCACTCCAGGCCAGCCCCTCTGATACCCCAATACATTTGCCTTTGTACCTTATGATAAATATATATGGCCGGATCCAGCTGGTGTTTGCTCAGCTCTGAATAGGTATTGTGCATGCTCAGTACTTTCTATTGCAACTGAGCTCAGCCCGATGCTGCTTTCCGTGTGGAAATTAGCTTCCGCAAGGTGGACAGGGCCCCCCACCATGCGTATGAGATGGGTAAGATAGGCGGTGAGAACAGTCGGGTCCTTTTCTACCAGCCATTTCAGATGTCGCTCTGCAATTGATTGCTCCTGCACCGCCGGAGCGAGGGAATCAAAGATCCACAGCATGAATCCCCAGATGCGACTATTGAGTATTTCCCCAACACTTATCCTAATCCTCACCCTAACCTTCCTTTTCCATTACCCTAACCCCAAATTCCCCACAGCCTGACCCCAACCTTCTACTTTTACACTGGATCCCCTCCCCGCAGCCTACCCCTAAGTCTCACCACCCTGCAGCCTAACCATAAGACTCCCCTCCCTGCAGCCTAACCATAAGACTCCCCTCCCTGCAGCCAAACCTTAAGACTCTCCTCCCCGCATCCTAACCCTAAGACTCCCTTACCTGCAGCCTAACCCTAAGACTCCCTTCCTCGCAACCTGACCCTAAGACTCCCTTCCCCGCAGCCTAACCCTAAGATTCCCCTCCCCACAGCCTAACCCTAAAACTCCCCTCCCCGCAGCCTAACCCTAATTCTCCCCTCTCCACAGCCTAACCCTAAGTCTCCCCTCCCCACAACCGGACCCTAAGTCTCCCCTCCCCACAGCCTATCTAATTCGGCAGATTTTTTAAATAGAGACAGCTGAAATGGAGATGCCCCCTTGGGTCATGGATTCACTGTCCTCGCGTAGGAGAAAAGGGGGAGGTGCCTTGCTCTCCAATGTGCAGTAATGTGAATCACAAAGGACGAATTTTACCTCCATTGTGGTAAATCTGGAGACGGGTCATTATTTCACTTTTAACTAACAAGAAGTCGATTTTGTTTGTTTGTTTGTTTTTTTTGTTGATATAACATAAACATGTCCCCTGGAGAGGTATACAGGCGATGACAGCTAAGGGACAACTAAAGTTACCTCCAAGGTGTCGGGAATGAAGCTTTTACCCCCTAGTCCAGCATCCTGATACACAGCGAGTACTGGAGGAGAGCAGCATATACGGGAAAGAGGGAAGATTAAACCTGCCGGGAGGAATTACTGCAAGGATGAAAGTGCTGAGACAAACGGAGGGGGAGAAGCTCTTAGAAAGGAAACTAAAGGCATCAGTTTACTGTGTGTGGTTTTTAATGGTTCCTCGCATATTACTCATTCTAAAGGTGCGCAGATGAGATGTCTGTCTGCAACTAGACAAATTGTAAGAGATAAAGGCACCAGTCAGTTTAACCCTTAATAACCTGAATTACCACCAGTTTATTATGGATCGTATCAAACCAACACATTTCATTCCCTGAATCCAGTGTACTTTCACCATGACTACAATCCTTGCCAACTGTTTTCTTCCTGGTGATGTGATTGGTGGCTGGTGGGTCTATGGCAGGTGTAACTCCAGCTATCCTTTCACCCCCCCCTCCTTGTATGTCTTTAGTCCTCCTTCCTACCTTGTATTTTTTCATCTATCCTTTCATCCTTTCACCCCCCCCCCCCCCACTCTCTCCCCCCCCTCATCCTCCC
>WWET01004779.1:2205-13699 GCA_011038615.1 Limnodynastes dumerilii | reverse complement strand
AAATTCAAGAAGAGTGGGCGGGGGGAGAGATTTAAATGAGGCGGGGAGGGTGGGGTAGTCAGAAGTCCGTCCCTAGGGCTTTCTTAAGTCACTACCCATGTGGGAGGCAGCTTAAAGTTAGGTGTGGATACATGCTTATCTGCACCTACTTAAAGCTTTCTTAGTTGTGAATATAGGGCCGTATTCAGACCTCCGGCCGCATTGCATATGCGGCCGGAGTTTACCGATATGAACTACTGCCTGTCTTTAAGACCGCGTATATGCAATCTACGTTGCTAAAAGTAACGTAGATAGCGTAACGAAATTACTGCGCATGCGCAGTACTTCATATCCGTAAACTCCGGCCGCATATGCAATACGGTCTGAATACAGCCCCCAGTCCCTGTGTCTGTGCTGTGGCTGCGCTCCTAGACGGCAGCTTTTAATTAAGTTATACAGTTCAGCTGCTGCACTGCTTTAAGCTGGTTTACACCCCCCCCCTAGTGACGCTTCTGGCTCCCCCTTCCCCAACATACTCTGGACCAGGTAATTAGTACCCCCTCACCCACCCCTCTCAGCGCCCTTGGGTACACAGAGATTTGTCATCAGGCGTGCATCCTAGTCTAAACCAGGCTCAGGCTAGCTCACAAGCTTCCTGTCCTGTTTTATATGTTAGAAAATATATATATATATCTATATAAATAGTGTTGGGGTAATGCTACAACCAGTCAATAGGTTAGTAATGCCCGCTTAACATACATTTTCACATCTACCTTTCCTGCTTACCAGACCACGCATTTTTTAAAAGTGTGGCTAGCAGGCAAAATGCCTGGGCCCATGGAGGTATGCAGTCATATGAGCCCAAAATAATATGATATGTATTGCCTTTACCCTTTCAGTTAGATACCAGTAATCAGAATACCGTATAGCATGCAGGTCTCAGTATTAGTGGAGGGCCTTTCGTATTACTTGGTTCCACCCCCGCAGCAAAAGGCGGGGCTGAAGGACAGCAGATGTTTACAGAGCACCTTGAAAGACTAATCCGCTACTGAGGTTATTTATTTTGACGTATATGGTTATTTATAAGACTTTAAATATTGAAAAACTGGAATTATACAAGGGTACACTTTTGGCCAATCAGGACACTTGTAGGCGACCTAACATAACATTAACATATGAAACTACCCGGTGTAGGAGTTGACCAATGGCAAGGTACAATATCAGAGGGTCATACAGAATAGTAGAGTTAGAATTTTGCTCTTGCATTTTCCGGTTTTAAAACAAGGTCAAAACTATTTCTATTTCTTTCCGCTATACTAAGTCCTTTTACCATTTCCTCACAATCTACAGACAAATTTACAAATCTTATTATGCAAATATTGTCTTAGGTTGTAGATTTCCTCCTAATTGGCCTGGGATGGTAATAGGCGTTGACAGCCGAGCTGCATTTTAATCCAATTTTTGTCTTTGCAGACATTTCTGGCTTCTTTATGAAGGGCAGGAAAGTATTGGAATGGAAAGTAGACATTTTCAAACTTCACCCGATTCATTAATCCTTTTGACATGACAAAGTGATCTCCGAGACAGACGTCAGATTTAAAAAATCCACACTAAGCGGGAAGTCTTCATCTCCAGTATTCTTTCCCTTGTAATTGTCTGGTCGATCAGTGACAGCAGCATAGAGAGGGTAAGCGTGTCATTCACAAGGAGAACGCAAAAGTTTTAAGTAACTTTGGAGTCTGTTTATGAAGGTGCCTTTGAGTTCCTTGTATGATATTGATATCAGCAACACCTACACAGTTTGTCAGCCATATATAAGGATGTCACAGTTTTTTTTAGGGGCACTAGCACATGCAGAAGGAAAGGGCGATGTCCAGAAACCCATCCAAAAAGAGCCTTAAAAAAACAAAAAAAAACCAAAGCTGGCCTCTGCACAGAGATTCAAAGCTCTAAAAACGGCTGAAATTCTAAGCTCCTAAAAAGACAAACATTCAAAGCTCCCAAATAACTGACATTTAAAGCTCCGAAAGCGGCTAACATTCAAAGCTCTGAAAATGACTGACAATCAAAGCTACAAAAATGATTGACATTCAAAGCTTCCATAAACGGCAGACATTCAAAGCTCCGAAAACGACGAACAGTCAAAGCTCCCAAATGATTGACATTTAAAGCTCCGAAAATTATTGATATTCAAAGCTCTGAAACGTCAGACATTGAAAGCTCTGAAAACAACTGACATTCAAAGCTCCGAAAACGGCAGACATTGAAAGCTCCGAAAATTATTGACATTCAAAGCTCCTAAAACGGCAGACATTGAAAGCTCTGAAAACGGCAGACATTGAAAGCTCTGAAAACGGCAGACATTGAAAGCTCCGAAAATTATTGACATTCAAAGCTCCTAAAACAGCAGACATTCAAAGCTCCGAAAGCGGCAGACATTTAAAACTCTGAAAATGACTGACATTGAAATTGGAGTGGCTCACATGTTGCACTGCGGTCCACAAGCAGGTCAGCCATGTGAGTGCCGTGTGGGGGACAGACTGATGCTGTGCCATCTCCAAACCCCCAATACACCCTCAGGGGTTTCAGTAGACTCGATGGGCCTCGGTGGGCCCATGTCAGCATGTACAGTACAGACAGCGGTCAGAGGCTGGCAGCATAAACAGAACTCAGCAATCAGCTGAAAGCTGTTTACAACACCATTGCCAGCAGCTGAAAGCTTAGTGCTGTCCACCACAGCCTCCCTTCCCTCCTCTACAGGAGGACATTGCTAAGACATCCCCAAATTCCTACAAACCCAACCTTTACATTCCTGCCCACCTAAACAAGCACCATCTACTGGTGATAAAATATATTACATTCAATTACATAAAGATGAGCCTCTCCCTTTCTAACATGCCGCTAGCCATATAGGACCAGATCCGGGTCCAATGCCAGATCCCTGCTGCATCCTAATTACCACATGAGTGAGGTGATAAGGCCCCATTATCCAGACCCTCCAATATAACCCCTTCCATGAGGTACACAATACTCCGCTCCTGAGCTTCCAACTGTCACTCACCTGGTTTTAATAATGAATTAACTAATATCGGAAATACATTTTTCTCTTCAACAATGGTGGTTACTATAGTAACTGACAGTTGGAAACTCAGGAGCAGACCTTTTTGTACCTAATGGAATGGGTCATGTTGGAGGGTCTGCATCATCAGAATAGTTACCAAAATGGATCTTGATTCTCTGTATCTGAATACCGTCCTGGGGCTGGATTTACTAAACTGCGGGTTTGAAAAAGTGGAAACGTTGCCCATAGCAACCAATCAGAGTCTAGCTCTCACTTTCCTATTACATGCTAGAGAAAGTCAGCTAGAATCTGATTGGTTGCTATGGGCCACATTGGACCATTGCAAAACAAGTATTTTTTTACTGACACCAGCACCAACACTTTCACTTTTCATTTTTATACCTTTTCAGACCCTCCAACATGACCCATTCCATTAGGTACACTGTATACGCTCCTGAGCTTCCAACTGTCACTCACCCGGTTTAAACTGATATTTTAAAAACTATTTGCCTCTTCAACAAAGGTGGTTACCATAGTAACTGACAGTTGTAAACAGAGGAGCAGAGTTTTGTACCTAATGGAATGGGTCATGTTGGAGGGTATACCTTTTATGAAAGCTATACCTAAATCTCCTAAGAACCCTACCCCCCCCCAAAAAAAAAAAAATTATGCCTGCAGAGCACAGAAATAACTATCCTGATGTGTAGAGACGTTTACTGACCTCACCCATTCCGGTAAAGGAAGAATGCCGGCCCATGTCACTGTCATTACCTCATGTGAGGAAAAACCAGATAGATTACTGAGATGACAGATAGTTTGAATATCGGGCTCCCACAAGTAAAGGCCGAACATGTAACACGGTTTATTAACTTCCAAAGGAACAAAGATTCAGGCCAAAGAGAGAGGACACATCAAAATGGAATCATTTCCTGTCTGTGGCTAGGATTACAGCGCACCCCGGGAGAGGGCTGATATATCATGTGTGCGAAATAAATCAGTGGGGTGAATTCCACGGCCCTTGTCATAGCGGCTCAGCTTTTAACAACTCACACATCATCACAAAGGATTGTTTCATGCCACTGACACAGTTTCATGTCTGGAGTCGCCTCGAATCGTCCACCCGCCGAGGGGTCCTTGGCAGACGCTCTGCTTTCCATCTTTAGCAAAGTTTCTAATCACACGAGTAGTTTTAAATCCGATGATGAAAATATCCTGGTCCGAGAATGTAAACACGCAGAAGAGGCTCATCTTTTCCCAAAAAAGTATTTTGGGAACAGAAGGGTTGGGATGGCTGAATTGGCAATGCTTTCATTTTCCACTTACATGTCATTAGTCCCGTCTGCTTGAGTTCACCGCCGCGGCGCTGGGGGGGGGGGAACGTTGGTGCCGCTGACATCTCTACGAAAACGCAGAGTCTTGCTGTCTGTTGCTATTTTCTGTTATTGTGTATAACAGATGGAATCCAGGCTTATCCCATGCCTCTAGACGGCACCCAGTAGAACGATGCTGGGGCTGATTCAGAGATGCGATCGCGAAAAGATCGCAAATATACGCATCTAATGTTAAGATCCTAGCAGGTTCCAGCCCACTGCCTAAAGAGTCACTCCCCTTGCAAACAGCGGTGGATCTTAAACTTAGACCACCATTGACTAACCCTAACTCTGCGCTGTCATTTGGGATCTTAAGTGATAACTATACGCTGTCATTTGGGATCTTAAGTGACGTGGTAGCGTTCATTTAAGATCCTAAGTGTCAGTCCTCGCCCACTTTCTCTCATTTCCCTGCCTCCCCCCGCCCCTTTCCATGCAAATCCTTAAGATCTTAAAGATTCGCTGCACTTAAGATCTTAAGTGCTTGCGTGCGATTCAAACTTACGCTCTTAGCGAATTTACGCTCCTAACCGCTACGTAGACGGCGTTGCACTATTACTACGCATGCGCAGTTTTGCGAATTTTCTAGGATCTTAAATATACGCTCCTAAGTGCCGTGGAAATCGTATCTCTGAATCAGGCCCGCTGTCCATATAGTCACAAATCCGGGTGAGTTAGGTGAGGACAGATCTGCACCTACCTCACCCATCCCCATTTTTATGTACCTCCGTGCAATGGCCACACAGACATTGCCTCCCCCTTCCTCCCCGGCTAATCTAAATCCCTCCCCCCTCCCACTTCTACCTAAGCGACTGCTTCTTAGGTGTGATTATGGGCCACTGTCCATATTAAAGTCCTGAGTTGAATGGCACTGTCTCAATTTGAGATCTTGGTCCCAGTTTCTGTGGCACAGTCCCTAGTGAAGGCAGTATCCTGATTTTCAGGTCTTCATCCTGAGTTGGGTGGCACAGTCCCTATTTAAGGACTTTGTTTTGCTTTGGGTGGCAAAGTCCCTATTTTGTCCCGACTAGGTAGCAATATCCCAATTTTAAGTCTCTTTTCTGAGTTGAGTGGCACAGTCCTTATTTGAAGTCTCTGTTTTGAGTCTGGTGGCACTGCCTCAATTTGTGATTTTGGTCATAACTTTGGTGGCACAGTCCCTAGTAACACTGAGCTGAATTTCCTTGATACGTTCCCTATTTTAGGTCTCTGTCCTGAGTTAGGTGGCATAGTCCCTATTTGAGGTCTTTGTTCTAATTGGGTGGCATAGCTCATATGTAAGGTCTTTGCCCTGAATTTGGTGGCATAGGGCCTGATCCAGACCTACGCTCGTGTGCGTAGCGTACTAACTTTTTTTGATCGTAACCGCGGGCGACCATAAGCTCATTGCATAGTTACGACGCTTAGCACACCAAACTGTACGATTTAAATGCCTCACCCCATCCTCGGTGCTAATTTACGGATTTCGTAAGGCTTGCACGCCCCCTCAATCGTTAACACGAACCTAATATGCTCACGGCTCATACGCTCAGAATTTCTCAGCGTAAAATCTGTCCCGCGCATGCGCAGTAAGTACAAAATGCCGTTTTTACGCTTACGATTGCCGTACAAACGCACACGCGCGTAAGTCAGGATCAGGCCCATAGTCCTTATATCAGGTCTCCATCATAAATTGGGTAGAATAGTCCTTACTTGAGGTCTCCATCATGAATTGGGTAGTGTAGTCCCTATTTGAGCTCTCCATCTTGAATTGTGTAGCATAGTCCCTATTTTTTGTCTCTATCATGAATTGGGTAGTGTAGTCCTTATTTGAGCTCTCCATCTTGAATTGTGTAGCATAGTCCCTATTTTTGGTCTCCATCATGAATTGGGTAGCATAGCCCTTATTTGAGGTCTCCTTCGTGAATTGGGTAACATAGTCCTTATTTGAGGTCTACTTCATAAAATGGGTAGCATAGTCCTTATTTGAGGTCTACTTCATGAATTGGGTAGCATAGTTCTTATTTGAGGTATACTTCATGAATTGGGTAGCATAGCCCTTATTTGAGGTCTCCTTCATGAATTGGGTAGCATAGTTCTTTTTTGAGGTCTACTTCATGAATTGGGTAGCATAGTCCTTATTTGAGGTCTACTTCATGAATTGGGTAGCATAGTGCCTATCTGAGGTCTCTTACATGAATTGGGTAATATAGCTCTTATTTGAGGACTACTTCATGAATTGGGTAGTATAGTCCCTATACGAGGTCTCTTACACGAATTGGGTCGCATAGTCCTTATTTGAGGTCTACTTCATGAATTGCGTAGCATATTCCCTATTAAAGATCTCCATATTATATTGGGTAGCAAAGTCCCTATTTGAGGTCTCCATCATGAATTGGTTAGTATAGTCCCTGTTAGAGGTTTTCATCTTGAATTGGATAGCATAGTCCCTATCTGAGGTCTCTTACATAAATTGAGTAGCATAGTCCTTATTTGAGGTTTCCATCTTCAATTGGGTAGCATAGTCCTTATTTGAGGTCTTAATCATGAATTGGGTAGCCTGGTCCCTTTTTGAAGTTTCTGTCCTGGCTGGGTCAGAAGTTATGGGGCAGATAGTTTGTATAGATTGCTAAGGCATAGGGACCCATTTATTATGGAGAGAGACTGTGTTTGCTATATACTGTTTTTTTGCACTTTGCTAAATAATCAGTGATTCCTCAGCTACTAGGCTGCTGTCTGTCTCACTGCCTTTCTGAGGATGGTGATTGTGGCTTTACTCCACTTTCTCTGTAGAAGATGTTGATCCTAGGCCATAATAGGTCTTAGGCCCATATTTAGACCTCCGTTTTCTGTTTGGCCGTATGGGCCACTATCTCTACATGCATGACTATTGGATTCTTGACACTGGATCGGATTCACGCCTAAGAGTGACTTAGGTGTGGACAGATCCGCATCTGACTTAACCACCCTGCCCTTAACCCGCCCCCTGTTTTTAGGTTTAAGAGTGCCATAGACAGGGGCATTTTAAGAAGTAAGGGAGCCCTTGTGCAGGATTTGCACATGGGCCCCCCCTTCCCTTACCTGAGACAGGACTGTCCCGATTCGTGTTCTGAAAAGGGGCGGAGCTCACAGAGATGTTAAGCCATGCCCCTTTTCACACCGCCAATCGGGACAGTCCCACCGTAGGGGAACTCATTTGGCATCTATTTCTTCCCTCCGGAAAATCTCAGAGGGAAGAAATAGATCCAGGGTGCAGGATGCATGCCACAGGGCCCACTGTTCTGAGGGGCCCGTGTGCACTGCACACCCTGCACCCATTATAGATACGCCTATGGCCATAGGGCTACCTTAACTAATCGTGCGTAGTGTCTTTCTTAAGAAGGAAACTAAGCCCGTTGTTTCCCACTTCTACCTAAACACTCCCCTTTCTAACTAAACTATTTAAATATCGTATGGAGGCAATCTACGTACATAGCAGGTAAATGGCTTGCATAGTAGGTCATTTTGCAAATCTCCGCACCTAAGAAGCCGAAACTTTTTTGGTGTGAATACGGCCCCCTGACACTATCACAATTTTATTCTGGATGGGAGTTGTAGAGATGAATGCAGGATTAGCGTAATACATTGTCCTGTTTCATCTGATACTTTTATATTAGAAACATTTACATCATAAACAACATGGCAGACTGAATGGGCCATGTGGCTTTTATCTGCCGTCACTTTCTATGGTTCTATTAATATAATATAGGACTAAGGGGCTGATTCAGAGTTGCACTTCCACCTTTTTTTAGGTGTAAGTGTAGACCTGAGCAATACCATGCTAAATTGCAAGGGGAAGCACCTTTAAATTGTAAAACCAGAAGTAAAATTAGGAGGTGAAGCTTCTTAGCTCAACTCTATTTTATAGAATAAACATAAATCTGTGCAGTATTTTAGTTCTATGTGTAAAAGTAACGTATTTTCCCTGCATGCAAATTTTTTAAAATTAATTATCACCCCTTACTTTGAAAAATGGTTTAGCCGAGCTGTACACTTCCACCTAAAAAAAAGGAGTAAGCGTATCTCTGAATCAGCCCCAGTGTCTTGCCCTGTGCAGGTAATACCACAAATAGACCTCAGACGCTCGAGTTACCTCTGTAGGTTCTTTCCCTTCTTGTGGGGAATCAATACCACTAAACAGGGCTAAATATCATCCATAAATAATAATAATAATAAAAATAATAATACATTTTTGGAATGAAATAACATATAATATAAGACATATTCCTGGTTTCTTGAGCTCAAACCTTCATCGGCTTTAAAATTGCTCTTCATTACTGTCCTGTATCTAATATGATTTCTATAACCATGTTATCTAACTTAATCTATTAATTAGTAGATGTCTGGCTTTATAATGATGTTTGGTTAAGTAATGTTGTTATGCATTGTATAATGGATGGTTGACATCTGTGTATTGTGGTGATCTGTGTATTGTAATGATCTGTGTATTGTAAATATATACTGCTGTGAACTCATTCACTCTTATGTATAAAGGTTGCAGTTCCTGCACCGATTGGCTGTTTTAAGAAATAGAGACAGCTCAGTTTCCTTTTCGGCTGTCTCTATTTTGAATAGGCGGCCCTTTTAGAATAATTTTTATGGATGGGTGAGTGTGCCGATCGGCATACTCACCCATTCATTTTCGCAGGACCGCACCCGCTGGTAGGGATAATGCGCCCCTTCATACGTAGTTTTGAACAAGTTACATATGATCAGAGTTTCGATGTATAACATCTGCTGTGCGCATGCGCAGAACATACAAACAGCTAAATGTACGCATGTGGCATGCGTAAATTCGCTGTCGTGCTTAAGTCAGGATCTACCCCATTGTCCCTTCATCACACTGCTGCCCCTTCATTATCACAATGTTTCCCTTTTATCATTACACACTTTTGCCCCTTCTTGTGTGTGTCTACAGCCATCCAATCTCCTCCTCTTTGTGTGTGTCCAGCCAGCCCTTCTGTCCCCTCCTTGTATGTCCAGTCAGCCTTCTTCCCCCTCCTTTTATCTCCAACCAGCTTTCTGTCTCCTCCTGTTGTGCATCCAGTTAGCCTTCTTCCCCTTCTTATGTGTGTCCAGCCAGCCTTCTGTCCACTTCTTATGTATGTCCAGCCAGCCTTCTGTCCGCTTCTTATGTATGTCAAGCCAGCCTTCTGTCTCCTTCTTATGTATGTCTAGCCAGCCTTCTGTCTCCTTCTTATGTATGTCCAGCCAGCCGTCTGTCTTCTTATGAATGTCCAGCCAGTCTTCTGTCCCCTTCTTATGTATGTCCATCCAGCCTTCTGTCTCCTTCTTATGTATGTCCAGCCAGCCTTCTGTCCCCGTCTTATGTATGTCTATCTGGCCTTCTGTCTTCTTCTTATGTATGTCAAGCCAGCCTTCTGTCTGCTTCTTATGTATGTCCAGCCAGCCTTCTGTCCACTTCTTATGTATGTCCAACCAGCCTTCTGTATCCTTCTTATGTATGTCCAGCCAGTCTTCTGATCACTTCTTATGTATGTCCAGCCTTCTGTCTCCTTCTTATGTATGTCCAGCCAGCCTTCTGTTCCCTTCTTATGTATGTCCAGCCAGCCTTCTATTACCTTCCTTAGTTGTCAAGCCAGCGTTCTGTCCACTTCTTATGTATGTCCAGCCAGCCTTCTATTCCCTTCCTTAGTTGCCCAGCCAGCATTCTGTCCATTTCTTATGTATGTCCAGCCAGCCTTCTATTCCCTTCCTTAGTTGTCCAGCCAGCATTCTGTCCACTTCTTATATATGTCCAGCCAGCCTTCTGTCCTCTTCTTATGTGTTTCCAGACATCCTTCTGTTCCTTTCTTATGTATGTCCAGACGGCCTTCTGTTTCCTTCTTATGTATGTCCAGCCAGCCTTTTGTCCCCTTCTTATGTGTTTCCAGACATCCTTCTGTTCCCTTCTTATGTATGTCCAGACGGCCTTCTGTTTCCTTCTTATGTATGTCCAGCCAGCCTTTTGTCCCCTTCTTATGTATGTCCAGCCAGCCTTCTGTCCCCTTCTTATGTGTGTCCAGCCAGCCTTCTGTCCCTTCCTTAGTTGTCCAGCAATCCATACACACACTTATTTCTTGACTTTCTTATGTATTCCGCAGACATCATTGTGCTTTGCACAGGGACACTGACTCACTGCTGTGCTTACGGCGGTCTCTACACCGTGAAATGACTTCTGCAGAGCGATCACGCTTCTCTCTCTCTCTCTTTCTCTGAGTCAGTCTGTCTGCTCTAGTGTAGATGAGGGAATACAGTGAGGGAAAGTATGATGAAAGGGGATACATAGGACATGCATTCATTCAATGGTAAACATATCAGCATGTGAAACGTCAAGAGAAGATCCTGACCAATGCTTTCCTGACACATGTCCCCCGGGGTGAACAGGAATACTATGTGCACCTCTGAGAGCAGCAGAAAACAGATGGAAGTCTGCACCTGGACCAAACCATGTTGTAGTACGAGAGGTATAAATTTTCATTTAAATTATATTTTGTGCATGCAGGGAAAATATTTAGCTTTTGCCTGACACACACATATGCTAAAGAACTCCATTTTAATTTAGAGTTTAGCTAGGAAACTCCATCTCTCATCTATAATGCACGTGTTTTCCCTTTTGCCTCCCCCCCTTTCCCCTGCAGTTGATCATGGTTTGGCCCAGGGGTCCATTAGTCCCTGTATTTGCTGTTACTGTTAAAACTCTGGATCGGCACCATTACAGTGCTGGATTAAACCCTGTGTAGGCCCCTAGGCACTGGAAACCTCAGGGCCCCCCTCGCGCCTGCTCTAGTGGGATAACATTGAAGTAAGCAGTGGAGTAGGAATGAAAATTCCAAGGACAACTATAGGGCCTGGAGCCCCCTTTTCTCGTGTTTTGCATGTCATTTTTGACAGTTGTGACAATGGGCCTGATCCAGAATAACGCCCACCGTCGCTAGGACGGCGGGCGTAAGATCGGTTTTTGAGCCGATCTGCGCATGCGCCGGGCAGATGTTGCCCGGCGTTGCTACGGCAACGCCCGATCGTGGATCCATAGCATCGCCGTAGGGACGCTGGAGGGGACGTC